>CAJVQJ010000076.1:0-102466 GCA_911387685.1 Dolichovespula media
TGAGGATGATAAGGACGATAACAATGATGATAATGACGATATTAACGACGATATTAACGACGATAATAACGACGTTAATAACGACGATAAAAAGAAGATAATGACAATAATAACGACGATATTATCGATGATATTTATGACGATAACAACGTAGATAATGACGATAATAACGACGACATTAACGACGATGATTATGACAAAATAACGACGATATTAACGACGATAATTATGAGGATAATAAGGACGATAACAACGATGATAATGACGATATTAACGACGATATTAACGACGATATTAACGACGATAATAAAGACAATAAAAAGAAGATAATGACAATAATAACGACGATATTAACGATAATATTTATGACGATAACAACGTAGATAATGACGATAATAACGACGACATTAACGACGATGATTATGACAAAATAACGACGATATTAACGACGATAATTATGAGGATAATAAGGACGATAACAACGATGATAATGACGATATTAACGACGATAATAACGACGATAACAACGATGATAATGACGATATTTACGACGATAATAACGACGATAACAACGATGATAATGACGAAATAACGACGATAATAACGACGATGATTGTGACAAAATAACGACGATATTAACGACGATAATTATGAGGATAATAAGGACGATAACAACGATGATAATGACGATATTAACGACGACATTAACGACGATGATTGTGACAAAATAACGACGATATTAACGACGATAATTATGAGGATAATAAGGACGATAACAACGATGATAATGACGATATTAACGACGATATTAACGACGATAATAACGACGTTAATAACGACGATAATAAAGACAATAAAAAGAAGATAATGACAATAATAACGACGATATTAACGATAATATTTATGACGATAACAACGTAGATAATGACGATAATAACGACGACATTAATGACGATGATTATGACAAAATAACGACGATATTAACGACGATAATTATGAGGATGATAAGGACGATAACAACGATGATAATGACGATAATAACGACGACATTAACGACGATGATTGTGACAAAATAACGACGATATTAACGACGATAATTATGAGGATAATAAGGACGATAACAACGATGATAATGACGATATTAACGACGATAATAACGACGTTAATAACGACGTTAATAACGACGATAAAAAGAAGATAATGACAATAATAACGACGATATTATCGATGATATTTATGACGATAACAACGTAGATAATGACGATAATAACGACGACATTAACGACGATGATTATGACAAAATAACGACGATATTAACGACGATAATTATGAGGATGATAAGGACGATAACAATGATGATAATGACGATAATAACGACGACATTAACGACGATGATTGTGACAAAATAACGACGATATTAACGACGATAATTATGAGGATAATAAGGACGATAACAACGATGATAATGACGATATTAACGACGATATTAACGACGATAATAACGACGTTAATAACGACGATAAAAAGAAGATAATGACAATAATAACGACGATATTATCGATGATATTTATGACGATAACAACGATGATAATGACGATAATAACGACGATAATAACGACGATGATTATGTCAAAATAACGACGATATTAACGACGATAATTATGAGGATAATAAGGACGATAACAACGATGATAATGACGATATTAACGACGATATTAACGACGATAATAACGACGTTAATAACGACGATAAAAAGAAGATAATGACAATAATAACGACGATATTATCGATGATATTTATGACGATAACAACGATGATAATGACGATAATAACGACGACATTAACGACGATGATTATGTCAAAATAACGACGATATTAACGACGATAATTATGAGGATGATAAGGACGATAACAACGATGATAATGACGATATTAACGACGATAATAACGACGATAACAACGATGATAATGACGATATTTACGACGATAATAACGACGATAACAACGATGATAATGACGAAATAACGACGATAATTATGAGGATGATAAGGACGATAACAATGATGATAATGACGATATTAACGACGATATTAACGACGATAATAACGACGTTAATAACGACGATAAAAAGAAGATAATGACAATAATAACGACGATATTATCGATGATATTTATGACGATAACAACGTAGATAATGACGATAATAACGACGACATTAACGACGATGATTATGACAAAATAACGACGATATTAACGACGATAATTATGAGGATAATAAGGACGATAACAACGATGATAATGACGATATTAACGACGATAATAACGACGATATTAACGACGATAATAAAGACAATAAAAAGAAGATAATGACAATAATAACGACGATATTAACGATAATATTTATGACGATAACAACGTAGATAATGACGATAATAACGACGACATTAACGACGATGATTATGACAAAATAACGACGATATTAACGACGATAATTATGAGGATGATAAGGACGATAACAACGATGATAATGACGATAATAACGACGACATTAACGACGATGATTGTGACAAAATAACGACGATATTAACGACGATAATTATGAGGATAATAAGGACGATAACAACGATGATAATGACGATATTAACGACGACATTAACGACGATGATTGTGACAAAATAACGACGATATTAACGACGATAATTATGAGGATAATAAGGACGATAACAACGATGATAATGACGATATTAACGACGATATTAACGACGATAATAACGACGTTAATAACGACGATAATAAAGACAATAAAAAGAAGATAATGACAATAATAACGACGATATTAACGATAATATTTATGACGATAACAACGTAGATAATGACGATAATAACGACGACATTAATGACGATGATTATGACAAAATAACGACGATATTAACGACGATAATTATGAGGATGATAAGGACGATAACAACGATGATAATGACGATAATAACGACGACATTAACGACGATGATTGTGACAAAATAACGACGATATTAACGACGATAATTATGAGGATAATAAGGACGATAACAACGATGATAATGACGATATTAACGACGATAATAACGACGTTATTATCGTCGTTAATAACGACGTTAATAACGACGATAAAAAGAAGATAATGACAATAATAACGACGATATTATCGATGATATTTATGACGATAACAACGTAGATAATGACGATAATAACGACGACATTAACGACGATGATTATGACAAAATAACGACGATATTAACGACGATAATTATGAGGATGATAAGGACGATAACAATGATGATAATGACGATAATAACGACGACATTAACGACGATGATTGTGACAAAATAACGACGATATTAACGACGATAATTATGAGGATAATAAGGACGATAACAACGATGATAATGACGATATTAACGACGATATTAACGACGATAATAACGACGTTAATAACGACGATAAAAAGAAGATAATGACAATAATAACGACGATATTATCGATGATATTTATGACGATAACAACGATGATAATGACGATAATAACGACGACATTAACGACGATGATTATGTCAAAATAACGACGATATTAACGACGATAATTATGAGGATAATAAGGACGATAACAACGATGATAATGACGATATTAACGACGATATTAACGACGATATAACGACGTTAATAACGACGATAAAAAGAAGATAATGACAATAATAACGACGATATTAACGATAATATTTATGACGATAACAACGTAGATAATGACGATAATAACGACGACATTAATGACGATGATTATGACAAAATAACGACGATATTAACGACGATAATTATGAGGATGATAAGGACGATAACAACGATGATAATGACGATAATAACGACGACATTAACGACGATGATTGTGACAAAATAACGACGATATTAACGACGATAATTATGAGGATAATAAGGACGATAACAACGATGATAATGACGATATTAACGACGATAATAACGACGTTAATAACGACGTTAATAACGACGATAAAAAGAAGATAATGACAATAATAACGACGATATTATCGATGATATTTATGACGATAACAACGTAGATAATGACGATAATAACGACGACATTAACGACGATGATTATGACAAAATAACGACGATATTAACGACGATAATTATGAGGATGATAAGGACGATAACAATGATGATAATGACGATAATAACGACGACATTAACGACGATGATTGTGACAAAATAACGACGATATTAACGACGATAATTATGAGGATAATAAGGACGATAACAACGATGATAATGACGATATTAACGACGATATTAACGACGATAATAACGACGTTAATAACGACGATAAAAAGAAGATAATGACAATAATAACGACGATATTATCGATGATATTTATGACGATAACAACGATGATAATGACGATAATAACGACGACATTAACGACGATGATTATGTCAAAATAACGACGATATTAACGACGATAATTATGAGGATAATAAGGACGATAACAACGATGATAATGACGATATTAACGACGATATTAACGACGATAATAACGACGTTAATAACGACGATAAAAAGAAGATAATGACAATAATAACGACGATTTTATCGATGATATTTATGACGATAACAACGATGATAATGACGATAATAACGACGACATTAACGACGATGATTATGTCAAAATAACGACGATATTAACGACGATAATTATGAGGATGATAAGGACGATAACAACGATGATAATGACGATATTAACGACGATAATAACGACGATAACAACGATGATAATGACGATATTTACGACGATAATAACGACGATAACAACGATGATAATGACGAAATAACGACGATAATAACGACGATAATTATGAGGATGATAAGGACGATAACAATGATGATAATGACGATATTAACGACGATATTAACGACGATAATAACGACGTTAATAACGACGATAAAAAGAAGATAATGACAATAATAACGACGATATTATCGATGATATTTATGACGATAACAACGTAGATAATGACGATAATAACGACGACATTAACGACGATGATTATGACAAAATAACGACGATATTAACGACGATAATTATGAGGATAATAAGGACGATAACAACGATGATAATGACGATATTAACGACGATAATAACGACGATATTAACGACGATAATAAAGACAATAAAAAGAAGATAATGACAATAATAACGACGATATTAACGATAATATTTATGACGATAACAACGTAGATAATGACGATAATAACGACGACATTAACGACGATGATTATGACAAAATAACGACGATATTAACGACGATAATTATGAGGATGATAAGGACGATAACAACGATGATAATGACGATAATAACGACGACATTAACGACGATGATTGTGACAAAATAACGACGATATTAACGACGATAATTATGAGGATAATAAGGACGATAACAACGATGATAATGACGATATTAACGACGACATTAACGACGATGATTGTGACAAAATAACGACGATATTAACGACGATAATTATGAGGATAATAAGGACGATAACAACGATGATAATGACGATATTAACGACGATATTAACGACGATAATAACGACGTTAATAACGACGATAATAAAGACAATAAAAAGAAGATAATGACAATAATAACGACGATATTAACGATAATATTTATGACGATAACAACGTAGATAATGACGATAATAACGACGACATTAATGACGATGATTATGACAAAATAACGACGATATTAACGACGATAATTATGAGGATGATAAGGACGATAACAACGATGATAATGACGATAATAACGACGACATTAACGACGATGATTGTGACAAAATAACGACGATATTAACGACGATAATTATGAGGATAATAAGGACGATAACAACGATGATAATGACGATATTAACGACGATAATAACGACGTTATTATCGTCGTTAATAACGACGTTAATAACGACGATAAAAAGAAGATAATGACAATAATAACGACGATATTATCGATGATATTTATGACGATAACAACGTAGATAATGACGATAATAACGACGACATTAACGACGATGATTATGACAAAATAACGACGATATTAACGACGATAATTATGAGGATGATAAGGACGATAACAATGATGATAATGACGATAATAACGACGACATTAACGACGATGATTGTGACAAAATAACGACGATATTAACGACGATAATTATGAGGATAATAAGGACGATAACAACGATGATAATGACGATATTAACGACGATATTAACGACGATAATAACGACGTTAATAACGACGATAAAAAGAAGATAATGACAATAATAACGACGATATTATCGATGATATTTATGACGATAACAACGATGATAATGACGATAATAACGACGACATTAACGACGATGATTATGTCAAAATAACGACGATATTAACGACGATAATTATGAGGATAATAAGGACGATAACAACGATGATAATGACGATATTAACGACGATATTAACGACGATATAACGACGTTAATAACGACGATAAAAAGAAGATAATGACAATAATAACGACGATATTATCGATGATATTTATGACGATAACAACGATGATAATGACGATAATAACGACGACATTAACGACGATGATTATGTCAAAATAACGACGATATTAACGACGATAATTATGAGGATGATAAGGACGATAACAACGATGATAATGACGATATTAACGACGATAATAACGACGATAACAACGATGATAATGACGATATTTACGACGATAATAACGACGATAACAACGATGATAAAGACGAAATAACGACGATAATAACGACGATAATTATGAGGATGATAAGGACGATAACAATGATGATAATGACGATATTAACGACGATATTAACGACGATAATAACGACGTTAATAACGACGATAAAAAGAAGATAATGACAATAATAACGACGATATTATCGATGATATTTATGACGATAACAACGTAGATAATGACGATAATAACGACGACATTAACGACGATGATTATGACAAAATAACGACGATATTAACGACGATAATTATGAGGATAATAAGGACGATAACAACGATGATAATGACGATATTAACGACGATATTAACGACGATATTAACGACGATAATAAAGACAATAAAAAGAAGATAATGACAATAATAACGACGATATTAACGATAATATTTATGACGATAACAACGTAGATAATGACGATAATAACGACGACATTAACGACGATGATTATGACAAAATAACGACGATATTAACGACGATAATTATGAGGATAATAAGGACGATAACAACGATGATAATGACGATATTAACGACGATATTAACGACGATAATAACGACGATATTAACGACGATAATAAAGACAATAAAAAGAAGATAATGACAATAATAACGACGATATTAACGATAATATTTATGACGATAACAACGTAGATAATGACGATAATAACGACGACATTAACGACGATGATTATGACAAAATAACGACGATATTAACGACGATAATTATGAGGATGATAAGGACGATAACAACGATGATAATGACGATAATAACGACGACATTAACGACGATGATTGTGACAAAATAACGACGATATTAACGACGATAATTATGAGGATAATAAGGACGATAACAACGATGATAATGACGATATTAACGACGATATTAACGACGATATTAACGACGATAATAAAGACAATAAAAAGAAGATAATGACAATAATAACGACGATATTAACGATAATATTTATGACGATAACAACGTAGATAATGACGATAATAACGACGACATTAACGACGATGATTATGACAAAATAACGACGATATTAACGACGATAATTATGAGGATGATAAGGACGATAACAACGATGATAATGACGATATTAACGACGATAATAACGACGATAACAACGATGATAATGACGATATTTACGACGATAATAACGACGATAACAACGATGATAATGACGAAATAACGACGATAATAACGACGATAATTATGAGGATAATAACGACGATAACAACGTTGACAATGACGATAATAACGACGATATTAACGACGATAATTATGCGGATAATAACGACGATAACAACGATGATAATAACGATATTAACGACGATATTAACGACGATAATAACGACGATATTAACGACGATAATAAAGACAATAAAAAGAAGATAATGACAATAATAACGACGATATTATCGATGATATTTATGACAATAACAACGTAGATAATGACGATAATAACGACGACATTAACGACGATGATTATGACAAAATAACGACGATATTAACGACGATAATTATGAGGATGATAAGGACGATAACAATGATGATAATGACGATATTAACGACGATATTAACGACGATAATAACGACGTTAATAACGACGATAAAAAGAAGATAATGACAATAATAACGACGATATTATCGATGATATTTATGACGATAACAACGTAGATAATGACGATAATAACGACGACATTAACGACGATGATTATGACAAAATAACGACGATATTAACGACGATAATTATGAGGATAATAAGGACGATAACAACGATGATAATGACGATATTAACGACGATATTAACGACGATATTAACGACGATAATAAAGACAATAAAAAGAAGATAATGACAATAATAACGACGATATTAACGATAATATTTATGACGATAACAACGTAGATAATGACGATAATAACGACGACATTAACGACGATGATTATGACAAAATAACGACGATATTAACGACGATAATTATGAGGATAATAAGGACGATAACAACGATGATAATGACGATATTAACGACGATAATAACGACGATATTAACGACGATAATAAAGACAATAAAAAGAAGATAATGACAATAATAACGACGATATTAACGATAATATTTATGACGATAACAACGTAGATAATGACGATAATAACGACGACATTAACGACGATGATTATGACAAAATAACGACGATATTAACGACGATAATTATGAGGATGATAAGGACGATAACAACGATGATAATGACGATAATAACGACGACATTAACGACGATGATTGTGACAAAATAACGACGATATTAACGACGATAATTATGAGGATAATAAGGACGATAACAACGATGATAATGACGATATTAACGACGACATTAACGACGATGATTGTGACAAAATAACGACGATATTAACGACGATAATTATGAGGATAATAAGGACGATAACAACGATGATAATGACGATATTAACGACGATATTAACGACGATAATAACGACGTTAATAACGACGATAATAAAGACAATAAAAAGAAGATAATGACAATAATAACGACGATATTAACGATAATATTTATGACGATAACAACGTAGATAATGACGATAATAACGACGACATTAATGACGATGATTATGACAAAATAACGACGATATTAACGACGATAATTATGAGGATGATAAGGACGATAACAACGATGATAATGACGATAATAACGACGACATTAACGACGATGATTGTGACAAAATAACGACGATATTAACGACGATAATTATGAGGATAATAAGGACGATAACAACGATGATAATGACGATATTAACGACGATAATAACGACGTTAATAACGACGTTAATAACGACGATAAAAAGAAGATAATGACAATAATAACGACGATATTATCGATGATATTTATGACGATAACAACGATGATAATGACGATAATAACGACGACATTAACGACGATGATTATGTCAAAATAACGACGATATTAACGACGATAATTATGAGGATGATAAGGACGATAACAACGATGATAATGACGATATTAACGACGATAATAACGACGATAACAACGATGATAATGACGATATTTACGACGATAATAACGACGATAACAACGATGATAAAGACGAAATAACGACGATAATAACGACGATAATTATGAGGATGATAAGGACGATAACAACGATGATAATGACGATATTAACGACGACATTAACGACGATGATTGTGACAAAATAACGACGATATTAACGACGATAATTATGAGGATAATAAGGACGATAACAACGATGATAATGACGATATTAACGACGATAATAACGACGTTAATAACGACGTTAATAACGACGATAAAAAGAAGATAATGACAATAATAACGACGATATTATCGATGATATTTATGACGATAACAACGTAGATAATGACGATAATAACGACGACATTAACGACGATGATTATGACAAAATAACGACGATATTAACGACGATAATTATGAGGATGATAAGGACGATAACAATGATGATAATGACGATAATAACGACGACATTAACGACGATGATTGTGACAAAATAACGACGATATTAACGACGATAATTATGAGGATAATAAGGACGATAACAACGATGATAATGACGATATTAACGACGATATTAACGACGATAATAACGACGTTAATAACGACGATAAAAAGAAGATAATGACAATAATAACGACGATATTATCGATGATATTTATGACGATAACAACGATGATAATGACGATAATAACGACGACATTAACGACGATGATTATGTCAAAATAACGACGATATTAACGACGATAATTATGAGGATAATAAGGACGATAACAACGATGATAATGACGATATTAACGACGATATTAACGACGATATAACGACGTTAATAACGACGATAAAAAGAAGATAATGACAATAATAACGACGATATTATCGATGATATTTATGACGATAACAACGATGATAATGACGATAATAACGACGACATTAACGACGATGATTATGTCAAAATAACGACGATATTAACGACGATACTTATGAGGATGATAAGGACGATAACAACGATGATAATGACGATATTAACGACGATAATAACGACGATAACAACGATGATAATGACGATATTTACGACGATAATAACGACGATAACAACGATGATAAAGACGAAATAACGACGATAATAACGACGATAATTATGAGGATGATAAGGACGATAACAATGATGATAATGACGATATTAACGACGATATTAACGACGATAATAACGACGTTAATAACGACGATAAAAAGAAGATAATGACAATAATAACGACGATATTATCGATGATATTTATGACGATAACAACGTAGATAATGACGATAATAACGACGACATTAACGACGATGATTATGACAAAATAACGACGATATTAACGACGATAATTATGAGGATAATAAGGACGATAACAACGATGATAATGACGATATTAACGACGATATTAACGACGATATTAACGACGATAATAAAGACAATAATAAGAAGATAATGACAATAATAACGACGATATTAACGATAATATTTATGACGATAACAACGTAGATAATGACGATAATAACGACGACATTAACGACGATGATTATGACAAAATAACGACGATATTAACGACGATAATTATGAGGATAATAAGGACGATAACAACGATGATAATGACGATATTAACGACGATATTAACGACGATAATAACGACGATATTAACGACGATAATAAAGACAATAAAAAGAAGATAATGACAATAATAACGACGATATTAACGATAATATTTATGACGATAACAACGTAGATAATGACGATAATAACGACGACATTAACGACGATGATTATGACAAAATAACGACGATATTAACGACGATAATTATGAGGATGATAAGGACGATAACAACGATGATAATGACGATAATAACGACGACATTAACGACGATGATTGTGACAAAATAACGACGATATTAACGACGATAATTATGAGGATAATAAGGACGATAACAACGATGATAATGACGATATTAACGACGATATTAACGACGATATTAACGACGATATTAAAGACAATAAAAAGAAGATAATGACAATAATAACGACGATATTAACGATAATATTTATGACGATAACAACGTAGATAATGACGATAATAACGACGACATTAACGACGATGATTATGACAAAATAACGACGATATTAACGACGATAATTATGAGGATGATAAGGACGATAACAACGATGATAATGACGATATTAACGACGATAATAACGACGATAACAACGATGATAATGACGATATTTACGACGATAATAACGACGATAACAACGATGATAATGACGAAATAACGACGATAATAACGACGATAATTATGAGGATAATAACGACGATAACAACGATGACAATGACGATAATAACGACGATATTAACGACGATAATTATGCGGATAATAACGACGATAACAACGATGATAATAACGATATTAACGACGATATTAACGACGATAATAACGACGATATTAACGACGATAATAAAGACAATAAAAAGAAGATAATGACAATAATAACGACGATATTATCGATGATATTTATGACAATAACAACGTAGATAATGACGATAATAACGACGACATTAACGACGATGATTATGACAAAATAACGACGATATTAACGACGATAATTATGAGGATGATAAGGACGATAACAATGATGATAATGACGATATTAACGACGATATTAACGACGATAATAACGACGTTAATAACGACGATAAAAAGAAGATAATGACAATAATAACGACGATATTATCGATGATATTTATGACGATAACAACGTAGATAATGACGATAATAACGACGACATTAACGACGATGATTATGACAAAATAACGACGATATTAACGACGATAATTATGAGGATAATAAGGACGATAACAACGATGATAATGACGATATTAACGACGATATTAACGACGATATTAACGACGATAATAAAGACAATAAAAAGAAGATAATGACAATAATAACGACGATATTAACGATAATATTTATGACGATAACAACGTAGATAATGACGATAATAACGACGACATTAACGACGATGATTATGACAAAATAACGACGATATTAACGACGATAATTATGAGGATAATAAGGACGATAACAACGATGATAATGACGATATTAACGACGATAATAACGACGATATTAACGACGATAATAAAGACAATAAAAAGAAGATAATGACAATAATAACGACGATATTAACGATAATATTTATGACGATAACAACGTAGATAATGACGATAATAACGACGACATTAACGACGATGATTATGACAAAATAACGACGATATTAACGACGATAATTATGAGGATGATAAGGACGATAACAACGATGATAATGACGATAATAACGACGACATTAACGACGATGATTGTGACAAAATAACGACGATATTAACGACGATAATTATGAGGATAATAAGGACGATAACAACGATGATAATGACGATATTAACGACGACATTAACGACGATGATTGTGACAAAATAACGACGATATTAACGACGATAATTATGAGGATAATAAGGACGATAACAACGATGATAATGACGATATTAACGACGATATTAACGACGATAATAACGACGTTAATAACGACGATAAAAAGAAGATAATGACAATAATAACGACGATATTATCGATGATATTTATGACGATAACAACGATGATAATGACGATAATAACGACGACATTAACGACGATGATTATGTCAAAATAACGACGATATTAACGACGATAATTATGAGGATAATAAGGACGATAACAACGATGATAATGACGATATTAACGACGATATTAACGACGATATAACGACGTTAATAACGACGATAAAAAGAAGATAATGACAATAATAACGACGATATTATCGATGATATTTATGACGATAACAACGATGATAATGACGATAATAACGACGACATTAACGACGATGATTATGTCAAAATAACGACGATATTAACGACGATACTTATGAGGATGATAAGGACGATAACAACGATGATAATGACGATATTAACGACGATAATAACGACGATAACAACGATGATAATGACGATATTTACGACGATAATAACGACGATAACAACGATGATAAAGACGAAATAACGACGATAATAACGACGATAATTATGAGGATGATAAGGACGATAACAATGATGATAATGACGATATTAACGACGATATTAACGACGATAATAACGACGTTAATAACGACGATAAAAAGAAGATAATGACAATAATAACGACGATATTATCGATGATATTTATGACGATAACAACGTAGATAATGACGATAATAACGACGACATTAACGACGATGATTATGACAAAATAACGACGATATTAACGACGATAATTATGAGGATAATAAGGACGATAACAACGATGATAATGACGATATTAACGACGATATTAACGACGATATTAACGACGATAATAAAGACAATAAAAAGAAGATAATGACAATAATAACGACGATATTAACGATAATATTTATGACGATAACAACGTAGATAATGACGATAATAACGACGACATTAACGACGATGATTATGACAAAATAACGACGATATTTACGACGATAATTATGAGGATAATAAGGACGATAACAACGATGATAATGACGATATTAACGACGATATTAACGACGATAATAACGACGATATTAACGACGATAATAAAGACAATAAAAAGAAGATAATGACAATAATAACGACG
Source organism: Dolichovespula media (assembly GCA_911387685.1). NCBI lineage: Eukaryota > Metazoa > Arthropoda > Insecta > Hymenoptera > Vespidae > Dolichovespula > Dolichovespula media. The sequence continues at coordinate 14,652 of CAJVQJ010000076.1, forward strand.
ATATTAACGATAATATTTATGACGATAACAACGTAGATAATGACGATAATAACGACGACATTAACGACGATGATTATGACAAAATAACGACGATATTAACGACGATAATTATGAGGATGATAAGGACGATAACAACGATGATAATGACGATAATAACGACGACATTAACGACGATGATTGTGACAAAATAACGACGATATTAACGACGATAATTATGAGGATAATAAGGACGATAACAACGATGATAATGACGATATTAACGACGATATTAACGACGATATTAACGACGATAATAAAGACAATAAAAAGAAGATAATGACAATAATAACGACGATATTAACGATAATATTTATGACGATAACAACGTAGATAATGACGATAATAACGACGACATTAACGACGATGATTATGACAAAATAACGACGATATTAACGACGATAATTATGAGGATGATAAGGACGATAACAACGATGATAATGACGATATTAACGACGATAATAACGACGATAACAACGATGATAATGACGATATTTACGACGATAATAACGACGATAACAACGATGATAATGACGAAATAACGACGATAATAACGACGATAATTATGAGGATAATAACGACGATAACAACGATGACAATGACGATAATAACGACGATATTAACGACGATAATTATGCGGATAATAACGACGATAACAACGATGATAATAACGATATTAACGACGATATTAACGACGATAATAACGACGATATTAACGACGATAATAAAGACAATAAAAAGAAGATAATGACAATAATAACGACGATATTATCGATGATATTTATGACAATAACAACGTAGATAATGACGATAATAACGACGACATTAACGACGATGATTATGACAAAATAACGACGATATTAACGACGATAATTATGAGGATGATAAGGACGATAACAATGATGATAATGACGATATTAACGACGATATTAACGACGATAATAACGACGTTAATAACGACGATAAAAAGAAGATAATGACAATAATAACGACGATATTATCGATGATATTTATGACGATAACAACGTAGATAATGACGATAATAACGACGACATTAACGACGATGATTATGACAAAATAACGACGATATTAACGACGATAATTATGAGGATAATAAGGACGATAACAACGATGATAATGACGATATTAACGACGATATTAACGACGATATTAACGACGATAATAAAGACAATAAAAAGAAGATAATGACAATAATAACGACGATATTAACGATAATATTTATGACGATAACAACGTAGATAATGACGATAATAACGACGACATTAACGACGATGATTATGACAAAATAACGACGATATTAACGACGATAATTATGAGGATAATAAGGACGATAACAACGATGATAATGACGATATTAACGACGATAATAACGACGATATTAACGACGATAATAAAGACAATAAAAAGAAGATAATGACAATAATAACGACGATATTAACGATAATATTTATGACGATAACAACGTAGATAATGACGATAATAACGACGACATTAACGACGATGATTATGACAAAATAACGACGATATTAACGACGATAATTATGAGGATGATAAGGACGATAACAACGATGATAATGACGATAATAACGACGACATTAACGACGATGATTGTGACAAAATAACGACGATATTAACGACGATAATTATGAGGATAATAAGGACGATAACAACGATGATAATGACGATATTAACGACGACATTAACGACGATGATTGTGACAAAATAACGACGATATTAACGACGATAATTATGAGGATAATAAGGACGATAACAACGATGATAATGACGATATTAACGACGATATTAACGACGATAATAACGACGTTAATAACGACGATAATAAAGACAATAAAAAGAAGATAATGACAATAATAACGACGATATTAACGATAATATTTATGACGATAACAACGTAGATAATGACGATAATAACGACGACATTAATGACGATGATTATGACAAAATAACGACGATATTAACGACGATAATTATGAGGATGATAAGGACGATAACAACGATGATAATGACGATAATAACGACGACATTAACGACGATGATTGTGACAAAATAACGACGATATTAACGACGATAATTATGAGGATAACAAGGACGATAACAACGATGATAATGACGATATTAACGACGATAATAACGACGTTAATAACGACGTTAATAACGACGATAAAAAGAAGATAATGACAATAATAACGACGATATTATCGATGATATTTATGACGATAACAACGATGATAATGACGATAATAACGACGACATTAACGACGATGATTATGTCAAAATAACGACGATATTAACGACGATAATTATGAGGATGATAAGGACGATAACAACGATGATAATGACGATATTAACGACGATAATAACGACGATAACAACGATGATAATGACGATATTTACGACGATAATAACGACGATAACAACGATGATAAAGACGAAATAACGACGATAATAACGACGATAATTATGAGGATGATAAGGACGATAACAATGATGATAATGACGATATTAACGACGATATTAACGACGATAATAACGACGTTAATAACGACGATAAAAAGAAGATAATGACAATAATAACGACGATATTATCGATGATATTTATGACGATAACAACGTAGATAATGACGATAATAACGACGACATTAACGACGATGATTATGACAAAATAACGACGATATTAACGACGATAATTATGAGGATAATAAGGACGATAACAACGATGATAATGACGATATTAACGACGATATTAACGACGATATTAACGACGATAATAAAGACAATAAAAAGAAGATAATGACAATAATAACGACGATATTAACGATAATATTTATGACGATAACAACGTAGATAATGACGATAATAACGACGACATTAACGACGATGATTATGACAAAATAACGACGATATTAACGACGATAATTATGAGGATAATAAGGACGATAACAACGATGATAATGACGATATTAACGACGATATTAACGACGATAATAACGACGATATTAACGACGATAATAAAGACAATAAAAAGAAGATAATGACAATAATAACGACGATATTAACGATAATATTTATGACGATAACAACGTAGATAATGACGATAATAACGACGACATTAACGACGATGATTATGACAAAATAACGACGATATTAACGACGATAATTATGAGGATGATAAGGACGATAACAACGATGATAATGACGATAATAACGACGACATTAACGACGATGATTGTGACAAAATAACGACGATATTAACGACGATAATTATGAGGATAATAAGGACGATAACAACGATGATAATGACGATATTAACGACGATATTAACGACGATATTAACGACGATAATAAAGACAATAAAAAGAAGATAATGACAATAATAACGACGATATTAACGATAATATTTATGACGATAACAACGTAGATAATGACGATAATAACGACGACATTAACGACGATGATTATGACAAAATAACGACGATATTAACGACGATAATTATGAGGATGATAAGGACGATAACAACGATGATAATGACGATATTAACGACGATAATAACGACGATAACAACGATGATAATGACGATATTAACGACGATAATAACGACGATAACAACGATGATAATGACGAAATAACGACGATAATAACGACGATAATTATGAGGATAATAACGACGATAACAACGATGACAATGACGATAATAACGACGATATTAACGACGATAATTATGCGGATAATAACGACGATAACAACGATGATAATAACGATATTAACGACGATATTAACGACGATAATAACGACGATATTAACGACGATAATAAAGACAATAAAAAGAAGATAATGACAATAATAACGACGATATTATCGATGATATTTATGACAATAACAACGTAGATAATGACGATAATAACGACGACATTAACGACGATGATTATGACAAAATAACGACGATATTAACGACGATAATTATGAGGATGATAAGGACGATAACAATGATGATAATGACGATATTAACGACGATATTAACGACGATAATAACGACGTTAATAACGACGATAAAAAGAAGATAATGACAATAATAACGACGATATTATCGATGATATTTATGACGATAACAACGTAGATAATGACGATAATAACGACGACATTAACGACGATGATTATGACAAAATAACGACGATATTAACGACGATAATTATGAGGATAATAAGGACGATAACAACGATGATAATGACGATATTAACGACGATATTAACGACGATATTAACGACGATAATAAAGACAATAAAAAGAAGATAATGACAATAATAACGACGATATTAACGATAATATTTATGACGATAACAACGTAGATAATGACGATAATAACGACGACATTAACGACGATGATTATGACAAAATAACGACGATATTAACGACGATAATTATGAGGATAATAAGGACGATAACAACGATGATAATGACGATATTAACGACGATATTAACGACGATATTAACGACGATAATAAAGACAATAAAAAGAAGATAATGACAATAATAACGACGATATTAACGATAATATTTATGACGATAACAACGTAGATAATGACGATAATAACGACGACATTAACGACGATGATTATGACAAAATAACGACGATATTTACGACGATAATTATGAGGATAATAAGGACGATAACAACGATGATAATGACGATATTAACGACGATATTAACGACGATAATAACGACGATATTAACGACGATAATAAAGACAATAAAAAGAAGATAATGACAATAATAACGACGATATTAACGATAATATTTATGACGATAACAACGTAGATAATGACGATAATAACGACGACATTAACGACGATGATTATGACAAAATAACGACGATATTAACGACGATAATTATGAGGATGATAAGGACGATAACAACGATGATAATGACGATAATAACGACGACATTAACGACGATGATTGTGACAAAATAACGACGATATTAACGACGATAATTATGAGGATAATAAGGACGATAACAACGATGATAATGACGATATTAACGACGATATTAACGACGATATTAACGACGATAATAAAGACAATAAAAAGAAGATAATGACAATAATAACGACGATATTAACGATAATATTTATGACGATAACAACGTAGATAATGACGATAATAACGACGACATTAACGACGATGATTATGACAAAATAACGACGATATTAACGACGATAATTATGAGGATGATAAGGACGATAACAACGATGATAATGACGATATTAACGACGATAATAACGACGATAACAACGATGATAATGACGATATTTACGACGATAATAACGACGATAACAACGATGATAATGACGAAATAACGACGATAATAACGACGATAATTATGAGGATAATAACGACGATAACAACGATGACAATGACGATAATAACGACGATATTAACGACGATAATTATGCGGATAATAACGACGATAACAACGATGATAATAACGATATTAACGACGATATTAACGACGATAATAACGACGATATTAACGACGATAATAAAGACAATAAAAAGAAGATAATGACAATAATAACGACGATATTATCGATGATATTTATGACAATAACAACGTAGATAATGACGATAATAACGACGACATTAACGACGATGATTATGACAAAATAACGACGATATTAACGACGATAATTATGAGGATGATAAGGACGATAACAATGATGATAATGACGATATTAACGACGATATTAACGACGATAATAACGACGTTAATAACGACGATAAAAAGAAGATAATGACAATAATAACGACGATATTATCGATGATATTTATGACGATAACAACGTAGATAATGACGATAATAACGACGACATTAACGACGATGATTATGACAAAATAACGACGATATTAACGACGATAATTATGAGGATAATAAGGACGATAACAACGATGATAATGACGATATTAACGACGATATTAACGACGATATTAACGACGATAATAAAGACAATAAAAAGAAGATAATGACAATAATAACGACGATATTAACGATAATATTTATGACGATAACAACGTAGATAATGACGATAATAACGACGACATTAACGACGATGATTATGACAAAATAACGACGATATTAACGACGATAATTATGAGGATAATAAGGACGATAACAACGATGATAATGACGATATTAACGACGATAATAACGACGATATTAACGACGATAATAAAGACAATAAAAAGAAGATAATGACAATAATAACGACGATATTAACGATAATATTTATGACGATAACAACGTAGATAATGACGATAATAACGACGACATTAACGACGATGATTATGACAAAATAACGACGATATTAACGACGATAATTATGAGGATGATAAGGACGATAACAACGATGATAATGACGATAATAACGACGACATTAACGACGATGATTGTGACAAAATAACGACGATATTAACGACGATAATTATGAGGATAATAAGGACGATAACAACGATGATAATGACGATATTAACGACGACATTAACGACGATGATTGTGACAAAATAACGACGATATTAACGACGATAATTATGAGGATAATAAGGACGATAACAACGATGATAATGACGATATTAACGACGATATTAACGACGATAATAACGACGTTAATAACGACGATAATAAAGACAATAAAAAGAAGATAATGACAATAATAACGACGATATTAACGATAATATTTATGACGATAACAACGTAGATAATGACGATAATAACGACGACATTAATGACGATGATTATGACAAAATAACGACGATATTAACGACGATAATTATGAGGATGATAAGGACGATAACAACGATGATAATGACGATAATAACGACGACATTAACGACGATGATTGTGACAAAATAACGACGATATTAACGACGATAATTATGAGGATAACAAGGACGATAACAACGATGATAATGACGATATTAACGACGATAATAACGACGTTAATAACGACGTTAATAACGACGATAAAAAGAAGATAATGACAATAATAACGACGATATTATCGATGATATTTATGACGATAACAACGATGATAATGACGATAATAACGACGACATTAACGACGATGATTATGTCAAAATAACGACGATATTAACGACGATAATTATGAGGATGATAAGGACGATAACAACGATGATAATGACGATATTAACGACGATAATAACGACGATAACAACGATGATAATGACGATATTTACGACGATAATAACGACGATAACAACGATGATAAAGACGAAATAACGACGATAATAACGACGATAATTATGAGGATGATAAGGACGATAACAACGATGATAATGACGATATTAACGACGATATTAACGACGATAATAACGACGTTAATAACGACGATAAAAAGAAGATAATGACAATAATAACGACGATATTATCGATGATATTTATGACGATAACAACGTAGATAATGACGATAATAACGACGACATTAACGACGATGATTATGACAAAATAACGACGATATTAACGACGATAATTATGAGGATAATAAGGACGATAACAACGATGATAATGACGATATTAACGACGATATTAACGACGATATTAACGACGATAATAAAGACAATAAAAAGAAGATAATGACAATAATAACGACGATATTAACGATAATATTTATGACGATAACAACGTAGATAATGACGATAATAACGACGACATTAACGACGATGATTATGACAAAATAACGACGATATTAACGACGATAATTATGAGGATAATAAGGACGATAACAACGATGATAATGACGATATTAACGACGATATTAACGACGATAATAACGACGATATTAACGACGATAATAAAGACAATAAAAAGAAGATAATGACAATAATAACGACGATATTAACGATAATATTTATGACGATAACAACGTAGATAATGACGATAATAACGACGACATTAACGACGATGATTATGACAAAATAACGACGATATTAACGACGATAATTATGAGGATGATAAGGACGATAACAACGATGATAATGACGATAATAACGACGACATTAACGACGATGATTGTGACAAAATAACGACGATATTAACGACGATAATTATGAGGATAATAAGGACGATAACAACGATGATAATGACGATATTAACGACGATAATAACGACGTTAATAACGACGATAAAAAGAAGATAATGACAATAATAACGACGATATTATCGATGATATTTATGACGATAACAACGTAGATAATGACGATAATAACGACGACATTAACGACGATGATTGTGACAAAATAACGACGATATTAACGACGATAATTATGAGGATAATAAGGACGATAACAACGATGATAATGACGATATTAACGACGATATTAACGACGATATAAACGACGATAATAAAGACAATAAAAAGAAGATTATGACAATAATAACGACGATATTAACGATAATATTTATGACGATAACAACGTAGATAATGACGATAATAACGACGACATTAACGACGATGATTATGACAAAATAACGACGATATTAACGACGATAATTATGAGGATGATAAGGACGATAACAATGATGATAATGACGATAATAACGACGACATTAACGACGATGATTGTGACAAAATAACGACGATATTAACGACGATAATTATGAGGATAATAAGGACGATAACAACGATGATAATGACGATATTAACGACGATAATAACGACGTTAATAACGACGATAAAAAGAAGATAATGACAATAATAACGACGATATTATCGATGATATTTATGACGATAACAACGATGATAATGACGATAATAACGACGACATTAACGACGATGATTATGTCAAAATAACGACGATATTAACGACGATAATTATGAGGATAATAAGGACGATAACAACGATGATAATGACGATATTAACGACGATATTAACGACGATATAAACGACGATAATAAAGACAATAAAAAGAAGATAATGACAATAATAACGACGATATTATCGATGATATTTATGACGATAACAACGTAGATAATGACGATAATAACGACGACATTAACGACGATGATTATGACAAAATAACGACGATATTAACGACGATAATTATGAGGATAATAAGGACGATAACAACGATGATAATGACGATATTAACGACGATATTAACGACGATAATAAAGACAATAAAAAGAAGATAATGACAATAATAACGACGATATTAACGATAATATTTATGACGATAACAACGTAGATAATGACGATAATAACGACGACATTAACGACGATGATTATGACAAAATAACGACGATATTAACGACGATAATTATGAGGATAATAAGGACGATAACAACGATGATAATGACGATATTAACGACGATATTAACGACGATAATAACGACGATATTAACGACGATAATAAAGACAATAAAAAGAAGATAATGACAATAATAACGACGATATTAACGATAATATTTATGACGATAACAACGTAGATAATGACGATAATAACGACGACATTAACGACGATGATTATGACAAAATAACGACGATATTAACGACGATAATTATGAGGATGATAAGGACGATAACAACGATGATAATGACGATAATAACGACGACATTAACGACGATGATTGTGACAAAATAACGACGATATTAACGACGATAATTATGAGGATAATAAGGACGATAACAACGATGATAATGACGATATTAACGACGACATTAACGACGATGATTGTGACAAAATAACGACGATATTAACGACGATAATTATGAGGATAATAAGGACGATAACAACGATGATAATGACGATATTAACGACGATAATAACGACGTTAATAACGACGTTAATAACGACGATAAAAAGAAGATAATGACAATAATAACGACGATATTATCGATGATATTTATGACGATAACAACGTAGATAATGACGATAATAACGACGACATTAACGACGATGATTATGACAAAATAACGACGATATTAACGACGATAATTATGAGGATGATAAGGACGATAACAATGATGATAATGACGATAATAACGACGACATTAACGACGATGATTGTGACAAAATAACGACGATATTAACGACGATAATTATGAGGATAATAAGGACGATAACAACGATGATAATGACGATATTAACGACGATATTAACGACGATAATAACGACGTTAATAACGACGATAAAAAGAAGATAATGACAATAATAACGACGATATTATCGATGATATTTATGACGATAACAACGATGATAATGACGATAATAACGACGACATTAACGACGGTGATTATGTCAAAATAACGACGATATTAACGACGATAATTATGAGGATAATAAGGACGATAACAACGATGATAATGACGATATTAACGACGATATTAACGACGATAATAACGACGTTAATAACGACGATAAAAAGAAGATAATGACAATAATAACGACGATATTATCGATGATATTTATGACGATAACAACGATGATAATGACGATAATAACGACGACATTAACGACGATGATTATGTCAAAATAACGACGATATTAACGACGATAATTATGAGGATGATAAGGACGATAACAACGATGATAATGACGATATTAACGACGATAATAACGACGATAACAACGATGATAATGACGATATTTACGACGATAATAACGACGATAACAACGATGATAATGACGAAATAACGACGATAATAACGACGATAATTATGAGGATGATAAGGACGATAACAATGATGATAATGACGATATTAACGACGATATTAACGACGATAATAACGACGTTAATAACGACGATAAAAAGAAGATAATGACAATAATAACGACGATATTATCGATGATATTTATGACGATAACAACGTAGATAATGACGATAATAACGACGACATTAACGTCGATGATTATGACAAAATAACGACGATATTAACGACGATAATTATGAGGTTAATAAGGACGATAACAACGATGATAATGACGATATTAACGACGATATTAACGACGATATTAACGACGATAATAAAGACAATAAAAAGAAGATAATGACAATAATAACGACGATATTAACGATAATATTTATGACGATAACAACGTAGATAATGACGATAATAACGACGACATTAACGACGATGATTATGACAAAATAACGACGATATTAACGACGATAATTATGAGGATAATAAGGACGATAACAACGATGATAATGACGATATTAACGACGATATTAACGACGATAATAACGACGATATTAACGACGATAATAAAGACAATAAAAAGAAGATAATGACAATAATAACGACGATATTAACGACGATAATAACGACGTTAATAACGACGATAAAAAGAAGATAATGACAATAATAACGACGATATTATCGATGATATTTATGACGATAACAACGATGATAATGACGATAATAACGACGACATTAACGACGATGATTATGTCAAAATAACGACGATATTAACGACGATAATTATGAGGATGATAAGGACGATAACAATGATGATAATGACGATATTAACGACGATATTAACGACGATAATAACGACGTTAATAACGACGATAAAAAGAAGATAATGACAATAATAACGACGATATTATCGATGATATTTATGACGATAACAACGTAGATAATGACGATAATAACGACGACATTAACGACGATGATTATGACAAAATAACGACGATATTAACGACGATAATTATGAGGATAATAAGGACGATAACAACGATGATAATGACGATATTAACGACGATATTAACGACGATATTAACGACGATAATAAAGACAATAAAAAGAAGATAATGACAATAATAACGACGATATTAACGATAATATTTATGACGATAACAACGTAGATAATGACGATAATAACGACGACATTAACGACGATGATTATGACAAAATAACGACGATATTAACGACGATAATTATGAGGATAATAAGGACGATAACAACGATGATAATGACGATATTAACGACGATATTAACGACGATAATAACGACGATATTAACGACGATAATAAAGACAATAAAAAGAAGATAATGACAATAATAACGACGATATTAACGATAATATTTATGACGATAACAACGTAGATAATGACGATAATAACGACGACATTAACGACGATGATTATGACAAAATAACGACGATATTAACGACGATAATTATGAGGATGATAAGGACGATAACAACGATGATAATGACGATAATAACGACGACATTAACGACGATGATTGTGACAAAATAACGACGATATTAACGACGATAATTATGAGGATAATAAGGACGATAACAACGATGATAATGACGATATTAACGACGATAATAACGACGTTAATAACGACGATAAAAAGAAGATAATGACAATAATAACGACGATATTATCGATGATATTTATGACGATAACAACGTAGATAATGACGATAATAACGACGACATTAACGACGATGATTATGACAAAATAACGACGATATTAACGACGATAATTATGAGGATAATAAGGACGATAACAACGATGATAATGACGATATTAACGACGATATTAACGACGATATAAACGACGATAATAAAGACAATAAAAAGAAGATTATGACAATAATAACGACGATATTAACGATAATATTTATGACGATAACAACGTAGATAATGACGATAATAACGACGACATTAACGACGATGATTATGACAAAATAACGACGATATTAACGACGATAATTATGAGGATGATAAGGACGATAACAATGATGATAATGACGATAATAACGACGACATTAACGACGATGATTGTGACAAAATAACGACGATATTAACGACGATAATTATGAGGATAATAAGGACGATAACAACGATGATAATGACGATATTAACGACGATAATAACGACGTTAATAACGACGATAAAAAGAAGATAATGACAATAATAACGACGATATTATCGATGATATTTATGACGATAACAACGATGATAATGACGATAATAACGACGACATTAACGACGATGATTATGTCAAAATAACGACGATATTAACGACGATAATTATGAGGATAATAAGGACGATAACAACGATGATAATGACGATATTAACGACGATATTAACGACGATATAAACGACGATAATAAAGACAATAAAAAGAAGATTATGACAATAATAACGACGATATTAACGATAATATTTATGACGATAACAACGTAGATAATGACGATAATAACGACGACATTAACGACGATGATTATGACAAAATAACGACGATATTAACGACGATAATTATGAGGATGATAAGGACGATAACAATGATGATAATGACGATAATAACGACGACATTAACGACGATGATTGTGACAAAATAACGACGATATTAACGACGATAATTATGAGGATAATAAGGACGATAACAACGATGATAATGACGATATTAACGACGATATTAACGACGATAATAACGACGTTAATAACGACGATAAAAAGAAGATAATGACAATAATAACGACGATATTATCGATGATATTTATGACGATAACAACGTAGATAATGACGATAATAACGACGACATTAACGACGATGATTATGACAAAATAACGACGATATTAACGACGATAATTATGAGGATAATAAGGACGATAACAACGATGATAATGACGATATTAACGACGATATTAACGACGATAATAAAGACAATAAAAAGAAGATAATGACAATAATAACGACGATATTAACGATAATATTTATGACGATAACAACGTAGATAATGACGATAATAACGACGACATTAACGACGATGATTATGACAAAATAACGACGATATTAACGACGATAATTATGAGGATAATAAGGACGATAACAACGATGATAATGACGATATTAACGACGATATTAACGACGATAATAACGACGATATTAACGACGATAATAAAGACAATAAAAAGAAGATAATGACAATAATAACGACGATATTAACGATAATATTTATGACGATAACAACGTAGATAATGACGATAATAACGACGACATTAACGACGATGATTATGACAAAATAACGACGATATTAACGACGATAATTATGAGGATGATAAGGACGATAACAACGATGATAATGACGATAATAACGACGACATTAACGACGATGATTGTGACAAAATAACGACGATATTAACGACGATAATTATGAGGATAATAAGGACGATAACAACGATGATAATGACGATATTAACGACGACATTAACGACGATGATTGTGACAAAATAACGACGATATTAACGACGATAATTATGAGGATAATAAGGACGATAACAACGATGATAATGACGATATTAACGACGATAATAACGACGTTAATAACGACGTTAATAACGACGATAAAAAGAAGATAATGACAATAATAACGACGATATTATCGATGATATTTATGACGATAACAACGTAGATAATGACGATAATAACGACGACATTAACGACGATGATTATGACAAAATAACGACGATATTAACGACGATAATTATGAGGATGATAAGGACGATAACAATGATGATAATGACGATAATAACGACGACATTAACGACGATGATTGTGACAAAATAACGACGATATTAACGACGATAATTATGAGGATAATAAGGACGATAACAACGATGATAATGACGATATTAACGACTATATTAACGACGATAATAACGACGTTAATAACGACGATAAAAAGAAGATAATGACAATAATAACGACGATATTATCGATGATATTTATGACGATAACAACGATGATAATGACGATAATAACGACGACATTAACGACGATGATTATGTCAAAATAACGACGATATTAACGACGATAATTATGAGGATAATAAGGACGATAACAACGATGATAATGACGATATTAACGACGATATTAACGACGATAATAACGACGTTAATAACGACGATAAAAAGAAGATAATGACAATAATAACGACGATATTATCGATGATATTTATGACGATAACAACGATGATAATGACGATAATAACGACGACATTAACGACGATGATTATGTCAAAATAACGACGATATTAACGACGATAATTATGAGGATGATAAGGACGATAACAACGATGATAATGACGATATTAACGACGATAATAACGACGATAACAACGATGATAATGACGATATTTACGACGATAATAACGACGATAACAACGATGATAATGACGAAATAACGACGATAATAACGACGATAATTATGAGGATGATAAGGACGATAACAATGATGATAATGACGATATTAACGACGATATTAACGACGATAATAACGACGTTAATAACGACGATAAAAAGAAGATAATGACAATAATAACGACGATATTATCGATGATATTTATGACGATAACAACGTAGATAATGACGATAATAACGACGACATTAACGACGATGATTATGACAAAATAACGACGATATTAACGACGATAATTATGAGGATAATAAGGACGATAACAACGATGATAATGACGATAATAACGACGACATTAACGACGATAATAACGACGATATTAACGACGATAATAAAGACAATAAAAAGAAGATAATGACAATAATAACGACGATATTAACGACGATAATAACGACGTTAATAACGACGATAAAAAGAAGATAATGACAATAATAACGACGATATTATCGATGATATTTATGACGATAACAACGATGATAATGACGATAATAACGACGACATTAACGACGATGATTATGTCAAAATAACGACGATATTAACGACGATAATTATGAGGATGATAAGGACGATAACAACGATGATAATGACGATATTAACGACGATAATAACGACGATAACAACGATGATAATGACGATATTTACGACGATAATAACGACGATAACAACGATGATAATGACGAAATAACGACGATAATAACGACGATAATTATGAGGATGATAAGGACGATAACAATGATGATAATGACGATATTAACGACGATATTAACGACGATAATAACGACGTTAATAACGACGATAAAAAGAAGATAATGACAATAATAACGACGATATTATCGATGATATTTATGACGATAACAACGTAGATAATGACGATAATAACGACGACATTAACGACGATGATTATGACAAAATAACGACGATATTAACGACGATAATTATGAGGATAATAAGGACGATAACAACGATGATAATGACGATATTAACGACGATATTAACGACGATAATAAAGACAATAAAAAGAAGATAATGACAATAATAACGACGATATTAACGATAATATTTATGACGATAACAACGTAGATAATGACGATAATAACGACGACATTAACGACGATGATTATGACAAAATAACGACGATATTAACGACGATAATTATGAGGATAATAAGGACGATAACAACGATGATAATGACGATATTAACGACGATATTAACGACGATAATAACGACGATATTAACGACGATAATAAAGACAATAAAAAGAAGATAATGACAATAATAACGACGATATTAACGATAATATTTATGACGATAACAACGTAGATAATGACGATAATAACGACGACATTAACGACGATGATTATGACAAAATAACGACGATATTAACGACGATAATTATGAGGATGATAAGGACGATAACAACGATGATAATGACGATAATAACGACGACATTAACGACGATGATTGTGACAAAATAACGACGATATTAACGACGATAATTATGAGGATAATAAGGACGATAACAACGATGATAATGACGATATTAACGACGACATTAACGACGATGATTGTGACAAAATAACGACGATATTAACGACGATAATTATGAGGATAATAAGGACGATAACAACGATGATAATGACGATATTAACGACGATATTAACGACGATAATAACGACGTTAATAACGACGATAATAAAGACAATAAAAAGAAGATAATGACAATAATAACGACGATATTAACGATAATATTTATGACGATAACAACGTAGATAATGACGATAATAACGACGACATTAATGACGATGATTATGACAAAATAACGACGATATTAACGACGATAATTATGAGGATGATAAGGACGATAACAACGATGATAATGACAATAATAACGACGACATTAACGACGATGATTATGACAAAATAACGACGATATTAACGACGATAATTATGAGGATAATAAGGACGATAACAACGATGATAATGACGATATTAACGACGATATTAACGACGATATAAACGACGATAATAAAGACAATAAAAAGAAGATTATGACAATAATAACGACGATATTAACGATAATATTTATGACGATAACAACGTAGATAATGACGATAATAACGACGACATTAACGACGATGATTATGACAAAATAACGACGATATTAACGACGATAATTATGAGGATGATAAGGACGATAACAATGATGATAATGACGATAATAACGACGACATTAACGACGATGATTGTGACAAAATAACGACGATATTAACGACGATAATTATGAGGATAATAAGGACGATAACAACGATGATAATGACGATATTAACGACGATATTAACGACGATAATAACGACGTTAATAACGACGATAAAAAGAAGATAATGACAATAATAACGACGATATTATCGATGATATTTATGACGATAACAACGATGATAATGACGATAATAACGACGACATTAACGACGATGATTATGACAAAATAACGACGATATTAACGACGATAATTATGAGGATAATAAGGACGATAACAACGATGATAATGACGATATTAACGACGATATTAACGACGATAATAACGACGATATTAACGACGATAATAAAGACAATAAAAAGAAGATAATGACAATAATAACGACGATATTAACGATAATATTTATGACGATAACAACGTAGATAATGACGATAATAACGACGACATTAACGACGATGATTATGACAAAATAACGACGATATTAACGACGATAATTATGAGGATGATAAGGACGATAACAACGATGATAATGACGATAATAACGACGACATTAACGACGATGATTGTGACAAAATAACGACGATATTAACGACGATAATTATGAGGATAATAAGGACGATAACAACGATGATAATGACGATATTAACGACGATAATAACGACGTTAATAACGACGATAAAAAGAAGATAATGACAATAATAATGACGATATTATCGATGATATTTATGACGATAACAACGTAGATAATGACGATAATAACGACGACATTAACGACGATGATTATGACAAAATAACGACGATATTAACGACGATAATTATGAGGATAATAAGGACGATAACAACGATGATAATGACGATATTAACGACGATATTAACGACGATATTAACGACGATAATAAAGACAATAAAAAGAAGATAATGACAATAATAACGACGATATTAACGATAATATTTATGACGATAACAACGTAGATAATGACGATAATAACGACGACATTAATGACGATGATTATGACAAAATAACGACGATATTAACGACGATAATTATGAGGATGATAAGGACGATAACAACGATGATAATGACGATAATAACGACGACATTAACGACGATGATTATGACAAAATAACGACGATATTAACGACGATAATTATGAGGATAATAAGGACGATAACAACGATGATAATGACGATATTAACGACGATATTAACGACGATAATAACGACGATATTAACGACGATAATGAAGACAATAAAAAGAAGATAATGACAATAATAACGACGATATTAAAGATAATATTTATGACGATAACAACGAAGATAATGACGATAATAACGACGACATTAGTGACGATGATTATGACAAAATAACGACGATATTAACGACGATAATTATGAGGATGATAAGGACGATAACAACGATGATAATGACGATAATAACGACGACATTAACGACGATGATTATGACAAAATAACGACGATATTAACGACGATAATTATGAGGATAATAAGGACGATAACAACGATGATAATGACGATTTTAACGACGATATTAACGACGATAATAACGACGATATTAACGACGATAATAAAGACAATAAAAAGAAGATAATGACAATAATAACGACGATATTAACGATAATATTTATGACGATAACAACGTAGATAATGACGATAATAACGACGACATTAACGACGATGATTATGACAAAATAACGACGATATTAACGACGATAATTATGAGGATGATAAGGACGATAACAACGATGATAATGACGATAATAACGACGACATTAACGACGATGATTGTGACAAAATAACGACGATAATTATGAGGATAATAAGGACGATAACAACGATGATAATGACGATATTAACGACGATAATAACGACGATAATAACGACGTTAATAACGACGATAAAAAGAAGATAATGACAATAATAACGACGATATTATCGATGATATTTATGACGATAACAACGTAGATAATGACGATAATAACGACGACATTAACGACGATGATTATGACAAAATAACGACGATATTAACGACGATAATTATGAGGATAATAAGGACGATAACAACGATGATAATGACGATATTAACGACGATATTAACGACGATAATAAAGACAATAAAAAGAAGATAATGACAATAATAACGACGATATTAACGATAATATTTATGACGATAACAACGTAGATAATGACGATAATAACGACGACATTAATGACGATGATTATGACAAAATAACGACGATATTAACGACGATAATTATGAGGATGATAAGGACGATAACAACGATGATAATGACGATAATAACGACGACATTAACGACGATGATTGTGACAAAATAACGACGATATTAACGACGATAATTATGAGGATAATAAGGACGATAACAACGATGATAATGACGATATTAACGACGATATTAACGACGATATTAACGACGATAATAAAGACAATAAAAAGAAGATAATGACAATAATAACGACGATATTAACGATAATATTTATGACGATAACAACGTAGATAATGACGATAATAACGACGACATTAACGACGATGATTATGACAAAATAACGACGATATTAACGACGATAATTATGAGGATAATAAGGACGATAACAACGATGATTATGACGATATTAACGACGATATTAACGACGATAATAACGACGATATAAACGACGATAATAAAGACAATAAAAAGAAGATTATGACAATAATAACGACGATATTAACGATAATATTTATGACGATAACAACGTAGATAATGACGATAATAACGACGACATTAACGACGATGATTATGACAAAATAACGACGATATTAACGACGATAATTATGAGGATGATAAGGACGATAACAATGATGATAATGACGATAATAACGACGACATTAACGACGATGATTGTGACAAAATAACGACGATATTAACGACGATAATTATGAGGATAATAAGGAAAATAACAACGATGATAATGACGATATTAACGACGATATTAACGACGATAATAACGACGTTAATAACGACGATAAAAAGAAGATAATGACAATAATAACGACGATATTATCGATGATATTTATGACGATAACAACGATGATAATGACGATAATAACGACGACATTAACGACGATGATTATGTCAAAATAACGACGATATTAACGACGATAATTATGAGGATGATAAGGACGATAACAACGATGATAATGACGATATTAACGACGATAATAACGACGATAACAACGATGATAATGACGATATTTACGACGATAATAACGACGATATTAACGACGATAATAAAGACAATAAAAAGAAGATAATGACAATAATAACGACGATATTAACGATAATATTTATGACGATAACAACGTAGATAATGACGATAATAACGACGACATTAACGACGATGATTATGACAAAATAACGACGATATTAACGACGATAATTATGAGGATGATAAGGACGATAACAACGATGATAATGACGATAATAACGACGACATTAACGACGATGATTGTGACAAAATAACGACGATATTAACGACGATAATTATGAGGATAATAAGGACGATAACAACGATGATAATGACGATATTAACGACGATATTAACGACGATAATAACGACGTTAATAACGACGATAATAAAGACAATAAAAAGAAGATAATGACAATAATAACGACGATATTAACGATAATATTTATGACGATAACAACGTAGATAATGACGATAATAACGACGACATTAATGACGATGATTATGACAAAATAACGACGATATTAACGACGATAATTATGAGGATGATAAGGACGATAACAACGATGATAATGACGATAATAACGACGACATTAACGACGATGATTGTGACAAAATAACGACGATATTAACGACGATAATTATGAGGATAATAAGGACGATAACAACGATGATAATGACGATATTAACGACGATAATAACGACGTTAATAACGACGTTAATAACGACGATAAAAAGAAGATAATGACAATAATAACGACGATATTATGGATGATATTTATGACGATAACAACGTAGATAATGACGATAATAACGACGACATTAACGACGATGATTATGACAAAATAACGACGATATTAACGACGATAATTATGAGGATGATAAGGACGATAACAATGATGATAATGACGATAATAACGACGACATTAACGACGATGATTGTGACAAAATAACGACGATATTAACGACGATAATTATGAGGATAATAAGGACGATAACAACGATGATAATGACGATATTAACGACGATATTAACGACGATAATAACGACGTTAATAACGACGATAAAAAGAAGATAATGACAATAATAACGACGATATTATCGATGATATTTATGACGATAACAACGATGATAATGACGATAATAACGACGACATTAACGACGATGATTATGTAAAAATAACGACGATATTAACGACGATAATTATGAGGATAATAAGGACGATAACAACGATGATAATGACGATATTAACGACGATATTAACGACGATATAACGACGTTAATAACGACGATAAAAAGAAGATAATGACAATAATAACGACGATATTATCGATGATATTTATGACGATAACAACGATGATAATGACGATAATAACGACGACATTAACGACGATGATTATGTCAAAATAACGACGATATTAACGACGATAATTATGAGGATGATAAGGACGATAACAACGATGATAATGACGATATTAACGACGATAATAACGACGATAACAACGATGATAATGACGATATTTACGACGATAATAACGACGATAACAACGATGATAAAGACGAAATAACGACGATAATAACGACGATAATTATGAGGATGATAAGGACGATAACAATGATGATAATGACGATATTAACGACGATATTAACGACGATAATAACGACGTTAATAACGACGATAAAAAGAAGATAATGACAATAATAACGACGATATTATCGATGATATTTATGACGATAACAACGTAGATAATGACGATAATAACGACGACATTAACGACGATGATTATGACAAAATAACGACGATATTAACGACGATAATTATGAGGATAATAAGGACGATAACAACGATGATAATGACGATATTAACGACGATATTAACGACGATATTAACGACGATAATAAAGACAATAAAAAGAAGATAATGACAATAATAACGACGATATTAACGATAATATTTATGACGATAACAACGTAGATAATGACGATAATAACGACGACATTAACGACGATGATTATGACAAAATAACGACGATATTAACGACGATAATTATGAGGATAATAAGGACGATAACAACGATGATAATGACGATATTAACGACGATAATAACGATGATAACAACGATGATAATGACGATATTTACGACGATAATAACGACGATAACAACGATGATAATGACGAAATAACGACGATAATAACGACGATGATTGTGACAAAATAACGACGATATTAACGACGATAATTATGAGGATAATAAGGACGATAACAACGATGATAATGACGATATTAACGACGACATTAACGACGATGATTGTGACAAAATAACGACGATATTAACGACGATAATTATGAGGATAATAAGGACGATAACAACGATGATAATGACGATATTAACGACGATATTAACGACGATAATAACGACGTTAATAACGACGATAATAAAGACAATAAAAAGAAGATAATGACAATAATAACGACGATATTAACGATAATATTTATGACGATAACAACGTAGATAATGACGATAATAACGACGACATTAATGACGATGATTATGACAAAATAACGACGATATTAACGACGATAATTATGAGGATGATAAGGACGATAACAACGATGATAATGACGATAATAACGACGACATTAACGACGATGATTGTGACAAAATAACGACGATATTAACGACGATAATTATGAGGATAATAAGGACGATAACAACGATGATAATGACGATATTAACGACGATAATAACGACGTTAATAACGACGTTAATAACGACGATAAAAAGAAGATAATGACAATAATAACGACGATATTATCGATGATATTTATGACGATAACAACGTAGATAATGACGATAATAACGACGACATTAACGACGATGATTATGACAAAATAACGACGATATTAACGACGATAATTATAAGGATGATAGGGACGATAACAATGATGATAATGACGATAATAACGACGACATTAACGACGATGATTGTGACAAAATAACGACGATATTAACGACGATAATTATGAGGATAATAAGGACGATAACAACGATGATAATGACGATATTAACGACGATATTAACGACGATAATAACGACGTTAATAACGACGATAAAAAGAAGATAATGACAATAATAACGACGATATTATCGATGATATTTATGACGATAACAACGATGATAATGACGATAATAACGACGACATTAACGACGATGATTATGTCAAAATAACGACGATATTAACGACGATAATTATGAGGATGATAAGGACGATAACAACGATGATAATGACGATATTAACGACGATAATAACGACGATAACAACGATGATAATGACGATATTTACGACGATAATAACGACGATAACAACGATGATAATGACGAAATAACGACGATAATAACGACGATAATTATGAGGATGATAAG
This sequence comes from Dolichovespula media, assembly GCA_911387685.1. Lineage (NCBI taxonomy): Eukaryota > Metazoa > Arthropoda > Insecta > Hymenoptera > Vespidae > Dolichovespula > Dolichovespula media. The sequence goes on from CAJVQJ010000076.1 coordinate 38,903, forward strand.
GACGATAACAATGATGATAATGACGATATTAACGACGATATTAACGACGATAATAACGACGTTAATAACGACGATAAAAAGAAGATAATGACAATAATAACGACGATATTATCGATGATATTTATGACGATAACAACGTAGATAATGACGATAATAACGACGACATTAACGACGATGATTATGACAAAATAACGACGATATTAACGACGATAATTATGAGGATAATAAGGACGATAACAACGATGATAATGACGATATTAACGACGATATTAACGACGATATTAACGACGATAATAAAGACAATAAAAAGAAGATAATGACAATAATAACGACGATATTAACGATAATATTTATGACGATAACAACGTAGATAATGACGATAATAACGACGACATTAACGACGATGATTATGACAAAATAACGACGATATTAACGACGATAATTATGAGGATAATAAGGACGATAACAACGATGATAATGACGATATTAACGACGATAATAACGACGATATTAACGACGATAATAAAGACAATAAAAAGAAGATAATGACAATAATAACGACGATATTAACGATAATATTTATGACGATAACAACGTAGATAATGACGATAATAACGACGACATTAACGACGATGATTATGACAAAATAACGACGATATTAACGACGATAATTATGAGGATAATAAGGACGATAACAACGATGATAATGACGATATTAACGACGATAATAACGACGATATTAACGACGATAATAAAGACAATAAAAAGAAGATAATGACAATAATAACGACGATATTAACGATAATATTTATGACGATAACAACGTAGATAATGACGATAATAACGACGACATTAACGACGATGATTATGACAAAATAACGACGATATTAACGACGATAATTATGAGGATGATAAGGACGATAACAACGATGATAATGACGATAATAACGACGACATTAACGACGATGATTGTGACAAAATAACGACGATATTAACGACGATAATTATGAGGATAATAAGGACGATAACAACGATGATAATGACGATATTAACGACGACATTAACGACGATGATTGTGACAAAATAACGACGATATTAACGACGATAATTATGAGGATAATAAGGACGATAACAACGATGATAATGACGATATTAACGACGATATTAACGACGATAATAACGACGTTAATAACGACGATAATAAAGACAATAAAAAGAAGATAATGACAATAATAACGACGATATTAACGATAATATTTATGACGATAACAACGTAGATAATGACGATAATAACGACGACATTAATGACGATGATTATGACAAAATAACGACGATATTAACGACGATAATTATGAGGATGATAAGGACGATAACAACGATGATAATGACGATAATAACGACGACATTAACGACGATGATTGTGACAAAATAACGACGATATTAACGACGATAATTATGAGGATAATAAGGACGATAACAACGATGATAATGACGATATTAACGACGATAATATCGTCGTTATTATCGTCGTTAATAACGACGATAAAAAGAAGATAATGACAATAATAACGACGATATTATCGATGATATTTATGACGATAACAACGTAGATAATGACGATAATAACGACGACATTAACGACGATGATTATGACAAAATAACGACGATATTAACGACGATAATTATGAGGATGATAAGGACGATAACAATGATGATAATGACGATAATAACGACGACATTAACGACGATGATTGTGACAAAATAACGACGATATTAACGACGATAATTATGAGGATAATAAGGACGATAACAACGATGATAATGACGATATTAACGACGATATTAACGACGATAATAACGACGTTAATAACGACGATAAAAAGAAGATAATGACAATAATAACGACGATATTATCGATGATATTTATGACGATAACAACGATGATAATGACGATAATAACGACGACATTAACGACGATGATTATGTCAAAATAACGACGATATTAACGACGATAATTATGAGGATAATAAGGACGATAACAACGATGATAATGACGATATTAACGACGATATTAACGACGATATAACGACGTTAATAACGACGATAAAAAGAAGATAATGACAATAATAACGACGATATTATCGATGATATTTATGACGATAACAACGATGATAATGACGATAATAACGACGACATTAACGACGATGATTATGTCAAAATAACGACGATATTAACGACGATAATTATGAGGATGATAAGGACGATAACAACGATGATAATGACGATATTAACGACGATAATAACGACGATAACAACGATGATAATGACGATATTTACGACGATAATAACGACGATAACAACGATGATAAAGACGAAATAACGACGATAATAACGACGATAATTATGAGGATGATAAGGACGATAACAATGATGATAATGACGATATTAACGACGATATTAACGACGATAATAACGACGTTAATAACGACGATAAAAAGAAGATAATGACAATAATAACGACGATATTATCGATGATATTTATGACGATAACAACGTAGATAATGACGATAATAACGACGACATTAACGACGATGATTATGACAAAATAACGACGATATTAACGACGATAATTATGAGGATAATAAGGACGATAACAACGATGATAATGACGATATTAACGACGATATTAACGACGATATTAACGACGATAATAAAGACAATAAAAAGAAGATAATGACAATAATAACGACGATATTAACGATAATATTTATGACGATAACAACGTAGATAATGACGATAATAACGACGACATTAACGACGATGATTATGACAAAATAACGACGATATTAACGACGATAATTATGAGGATAATAAGGACGATAACAACGATGATAATGACGATATTAACGACGATATTAACGACGATAATAACGACGATATTAACGACGATAATAAAGACAATAAAAAGAAGATAATGACAATAATAACGACGATATTAACGATAATATTTATGACGATAACAACGTAGATAATGACGATAATAACGACGACATTAACGACGATGATTATGACAAAATAACGACGATATTAACGACGATAATTATGAGGATGATAAGGACGATAACAACGATGATAATGACGATAATAACGACGACATTAACGACGATGATTGTGACAAAATAACGACGATATTAACGACGATAATTATGAGGATAATAAGGACGATAACAACGATGATAATGACGATATTAACGACGATATTAACGACGATATTAACGACGATAATAAAGACAATAAAAAGAAGATAATGACAATAATAACGACGATATTAACGATAATATTTATGACGATAACAACGTAGATAATGACGATAATAACGACGACATTAACGACGATGATTATGACAAAATAACGACGATATTAACGACGATAATTATGAGGATGATAAGGACGATAACAACGATGATAATGACGATATTAACGACGATAATAACGACGATAACAACGATGATAATGACGATATTTACGACGATAATAACGACGATAACAACGATGATAATGACGAAATAACGACGATAATAACGACGATAATTATGAGGATAATAACGACGATAACAACGATGACAATGACGATAATAACGACGATATTAACGACGATAATTATGCGGATAATAACGACGATAACAACGATGATAATAACGATATTAACGACGATATTAACGACGATAATAACGACGATATTAACGACGATAATAAAGACAATAAAAAGAAGATAATGACAATAATAACGACGATATTATCGATGATATTTATGACAATAACAACGTAGATAATGACGATAATAACGACGACATTAACGACGATGATTATGACAAAATAACGACGATATTAACGACGATAATTATGAGGATGATAAGGACGATAACAATGATGATAATGACGATATTAACGACGATATTAACGACGATAATAACGACGTTAATAACGACGATAAAAAGAAGATAATGACAATAATAACGACGATATTATCGATGATATTTATGACGATAACAACGTAGATAATGACGATAATAACGACGACATTAACGACGATGATTATGACAAAATAACGACGATATTAACGACGATAATTATGAGGATAATAAGGACGATAACAACGATGATAATGACGATATTAACGACGATATTAACGACGATATTAACGACGATAATAAAGACAATAAAAAGAAGATAATGACAATAATAACGACGATATTAACGATAATATTTATGACGATAACAACGTAGATAATGACGATAATAACGACGACATTAACGACGATGATTATGACAAAATAACGACGATATTAACGACGATAATTATGAGGATAATAAGGACGATAACAACGATGATAATGACGATATTAACGACGATAATAACGACGATATTAACGACGATAATAAAGACAATAAAAAGAAGATAATGACAATAATAACGACGATATTAACGATAATATTTATGACGATAACAACGTAGATAATGACGATAATAACGACGACATTAACGACGATGATTATGACAAAATAACGACGATATTAACGACGATAATTATGAGGATAATAAGGACGATAACAACGATGATAATGACGATATTAACGACGATATTAACGACGATAATAACGACGATATTAACGACGATAATAAAGACAATAAAAAGAAGATAATGACAATAATAACGACGATATTAACGATAATATTTATGACGATAACAACGTAGATAATGACGATAATAACGACGACATTAACGACGATGATTATGACAAAATAACGACGATATTAACGACGATAATTATGAGGATGATAAGGACGATAACAACGATGATAATGACGATAATAACGACGACATTAACGACGATGATTGTGACAAAATAACGACGATATTAACGACGATAATTATGAGGATAATAAGGACGATAACAACGATGATAATGACGATATTAACGACGATATTAACGACGATATTAACGACGATAATAAAGACAATAAAAAGAAGATAATGACAATAATAACGACGATATTAACGATAATATTTATGACGATAACAACGTAGATAATGACGATAATAACGACGACATTAACGACGATGATTATGACAAAATAACGACGATATTAACGACGATAATTATGAGGATGATAAGGACGATAACAACGATGATAATGACGATATTAACGACGCGACGATAATAACGACGATAACAACGATGATAATGACGATATTTACGACGATAATAACGACGATAACAACGATGATAATGACGAAATAACGACGATAATAACGACGATAATTATGAGGATAATAACGACGATAACAACGATGACAATGACGATAATAACGACGATATTAACGACGATAATTATGCGGATAATAACGACGATAACAACGATGATAATGACGATATTAACGACGATATTAACGACGATAATAACGACGATATTAACGACGATAATAAAGACAATAAAAAGAAGATAATGACAATAATAACGACGATATTATCGATGATATTTATGACAATAACAACGTAGATAATGACGATAATAACGACGACATTAACGACGATGATTATGACAAAATAACGACGATATTAACGACGATAATTATGAGGATGATAAGGACGATAACAATGATGATAATGACGATATTAACGACGATATTAACGACGATAATAACGACGTTAATAACGACGATAAAAAGAAGATAATGACAATAATAACGACGATATTATCGATGATATTTATGACGATAACAACGTAGATAATGACGATAATAACGACGACATTAACGACGATGATTATGACAAAATAACGACGATATTAACGACGATAATTATGAGGATAATAAGGGACGATAACAACGATGATAATGACGATAATAACGACGATATTAACGACGATATTAACGACGATAATAAAGACAATAAAAAGAAGATAATGACAATAATAACGACGATATTAACGATAATATTTATGACGATAACAACGTAGATAATGACGATAATAACGACGACATTAACGACGATGATTATGACAAAATAACGACGATATTAACGACGATAATTATGAGGATAATAAGGACGATAACAACGATGATAATGACGATATTAACGACGATAATAACGACGATATTAACGACGATAATAAAGACAATAAAAAGAAGATAATGACAATAATAACGACGATATTAACGATAATATTTATGACGATAACAACGTAGATAATGACGATAATAACGACGACATTAACGACGATGATTATGACAAAATAACGACGATATTAACGACGATAATTATGAGGATGATAAGGACGATAACAACGATGATAATGACGATAATAACGACGACATTAACGACGATGATTGTGACAAAATAACGACGATATTAACGACGATAATTATGAGGATAATAAGGACGATAACAACGATGATAATGACGATATTAACGACGATATTAACGACGATATAAACGACGATAATAAAGACAATAAAAAGAAGATTATGACAATAATAACGACGATATTAACGATAATATTTATGACGATAACAACGTAGATAATGACGATATAACGACGACATTAACGACGATGATTATGACAAAATAACGACGATATTAACGACGATAATTATGAGGATGATAAGGACGATAACAATGATGATAATGACGATAATAACGACGACATTAACGACGATGATTGTGACAAAATAACGACGATATTAACGACGATAATTATGAGGATAATAAGGACGATAACAACGATGATAATGACGATATTAACGACGATAATAACGACGTTAATAACGACGATAAAAAGAAGATAATGACAATAATAACGACGATATTATCGATGATATTTATGACGATAACAACGATGATAATGACGATAATAACGACGACATTAACGACGATGATTATGTCAAAATAACGACGATATTAACGACGATAATTATGAGGATAATAAGGACGATAACAACGATGATAATGACGATATTAACGACGATATTAACGACGATATAAACGACGATAATAAAGACAATAAAAAGAAGATTATGACAATAATAACGACGATATTAACGATAATATTTATGACGATAACAACGTAGATAATGACGATAATAACGACGACATTAACGACGATGATTATGACAAAATAACGACGATATTAACGACGATAATTATGAGGATGATAAGGACGATAACAATGATGATAATGACGATAATAACGACGACATTAACGACGATGATTGTGACAAAATAACGACGATATTAACGACGATAATTATGAGGATAATAAGGACGATAACAACGATGATAATGACGATATTAACGACGATATTAACGACGATAATAACGACGTTAATAACGACGATAAAAAGAAGATAATGACAATAATAACGACGATATTATCGATGATATTTATGACGATAACAACGATGATAATGACGATAATAACGACGACATTAACGACGATGATTATGTCAAAATAACGACGATATTAACGACGATAATTATGAGGATGATAAGGACGATAACAATGATGATAATGACGATATTAACGACGATATTAACGACGATAATAACGACGTTAATAACGACGATAAAAAGAAGATAATGACAATAATAACGACGATATTATCGATGATATTTATGACGATAACAACGTAGATAATGACGATAATAACGACGACATTAACGACGATGATTATGACAAAATAACGACGATATTAACGACGATAATTATGAGGATAATAAGGACGATAACAACGATGATAATGACGATATTAACGACGATATTAACGACGATATTAACGACGATAATAAAGACAATAAAAAGAAGATAATGACAATAATAACGACGATATTAACGATAATATTTATGACGATAACAACGTAGATAATGACGATAATAACGACGACATTAACGACGATGATTATGACAAAATAACGACGATATTAACGACGATAATTATGAGGATAATAAGGACGATAACAACGATGATAATGACGATATTAACGACGATATTAACGACGATAATAACGACGATATTAACGACGATAATAAAGACAATAAAAAGAAGATAATGACAATAATAAAGACGATATTAACGATAATATTTATGACGATAACAACGTAGATAATGACGATAATAACGACGACATTAACGACGATGATTATGACAAAATAACGACGATATTAACGACGATAATTATGAGGATGATAAGGACGATAACAACGATGATAATGACGATAATAACGACGACATTAACGACGATGATTGTGACAAAATAACGACGATATTAACGACGATAATTATGAGGATAATAAGGACGATAACAACGATGATAATGACGATATTAACGACGATATTAACGACGATATTAACGACGATAATAAAGACAATAAAAAGAAGATAATGACAATAATAACGACGATATTAACGATAATATTTATGACGATAACAACGTAGATAATGACGATAATAACGACGACATTAACGACGATGATTATGACAAAATAACGACGATATTAACGACGATAATTATGAGGATGATAAGGACGATAACAACGATGATAATGACGATATTAACGACGATAATAACGACGATAACAACGATGATAATGACGATATTTACGACGATAATAACGACGATAACAACGATGATAATGACGAAATAACGACGATAATAACGACGATAATTATGAGGATAATAACGACGATAACAACGATGACAATGACGATAATAACGACGATATTAACGACGATAATTATGCGGATAATAACGACGATAACAACGATGATAATAACGATATTAACGACGATATTAACGACGATAATAACGACGATATTAACGACGATAATAAAGACAATAAAAAGAAGATAATGACAATAATAACGACGATATTATCGATGATATTTATGACAATAACAACGTAGATAATGACGATAATAACGACGACATTAACGACGATGATTATGACAAAATAACGACGATATTAACGACGATAATTATGAGGATGATAAGGACGATAACAATGATGATAATGACGATATTAACGACGATATTAACGACGATAATAACGACGTTAATAACGACGATAAAAAGAAGATAATGACAATAATAACGACGATATTATCGATGATATTTATGACGATAACAACGTAGATAATGACGATAATAACGACGACATTAACGACGATGATTATGACAAAATAACGACGATATTAACGACGATAATTATGAGGATAATAAGGACGATAACAACGATGATAATGACGATATTAACGACGATATTAACGACGATATTAACGACGATAATAAAGACAATAAAAAGAAGATAATGACAATAATAACGACGATATTAACGATAATATTTATGACGATAACAACGTAGATAATGACGATAATAACGACGACATTAACGACGATGATTATGACAAAATAACGACGATATTAACGACGATAATTATGAGGATAATAAGGACGATAACAACGATGATAATGACGATATTAACGACGATAATAACGACGATATTAACGACGATAATAAAGACAATAAAAAGAAGATAATGACAATAATAACGACGATATTAACGATAATATTTATGACGATAACAACGTAGATAATGACGATAATAACGACGACATTAACGACGATGATTATGACAAAATAACGACGATATTAACGACGATAATTATGAGGATAATAAGGACGATAACAACGATGATAATGACGATATTAACGACGATATTAACGACGATAATAACGACGATATTAACGACGATAATAAAGACAATAAAAAGAAGATAATGACAATAATAACGACGATATTAACGATAATATTTATGACGATAACAACGTAGATAATGACGATAATAACGACGACATTAATGACGATGATTATGACAAAATAACGACGATATTAACGACGATAATTATGAGGATGATAAGGACGATAACAACGATGATAATGACGATAATAACGACGACATTAACGACGATGATTGTGACAAAATAACGACGATATTAACGACGATAATTATGAGGATAATAAGGACGATAACAACGATGATAATGACGATATTAACGACGATAATAACGACGTTAATAACGACGTTAATAACGACGATAAAAAGAAGATAATGACAATAATAACGACGATATTATCGATGATATTTATGACGATAACAACGATGATAATGACGATAATAACGACGACATTAACGACGATGATTATGTCAAAATAACGACGATATTAACGACGATAATTATGAGGATGATAAGGACGATAACAACGATGATAATGACGATATTAACGACGATAATAACGACGATAACAACGATGATAATGACGATATTTACGACGATAATAACGACGATAACAACGATGATAAAGACGAAATAACGACGATAATAACGACGATAATTATGAGGATGATAAGGACGATAACAATGATGATAATGACGATATTAACGACGATATTAACGACGATAATAACGACGTTAATAACGACGATAAAAAGAAGATAATGACAATAATAACGACGATATTATCGATGATATTTATGACGATAACAACGTAGATAATGACGATAATAACGACGACATTAACGACGATGATTATGACAAAATAACGACGATATTAACGACGATAATTATGAGGATAATAAGGACGATAACAACGATGATAATGACGATATTAACGACGATATTAACGACGATATTAACGACGATAATAAAGACAATAAAAAGAAGATAATGACAATAATAACGACGATATTAACGATAATATTTATGACGATAACAACGTAGATAATGACGATAATAACGACGACATTAACGACGATGATTATGACAAAATAACGACGATATTAACGACGATAATTATGAGGATAATAAGGACGATAACAACGATGATAATGACGATATTAACGACGATATTAACGACGATAATAACGACGATATTAACGACGATAATAAAGACAATAAAAAGAAGATAATGACAATAATAACGACGATATTAACGATAATATTTATGACGATAACAACGTAGATAATGACGATAATAACGACGACATTAACGACGATGATTATGACAAAATAACGACGATATTAACGACGATAATTATGAGGATGATAAGGACGATAACAACGATGATAATGACGATAATAACGACGACATTAACGACGATGATTGTGACAAAATAACGACGATATTAACGACGATAATTATGAGGATAATAAGGACGATAACAACGATGATAATGACGATATTAACGACGATATTAACGACGATATTAACGACGATAATAAAGACAATAAAAAGAAGATAATGACAATAATAACGACGATATTAACGATAATATTTATGACGATAACAACGTAGATAATGACGATAATAACGACGACATTAACGACGATGATTATGACAAAATAACGACGATATTAACGACGATAATTATGAGGATGATAAGGACGATAACAACGATGATAATGACGATATTAACGACGATAATAACGACGATAACAACGATGATAATGACGATATTTACGACGATAATAACGACGATAACAACGATGATAATGACGAAATAACGACGATAATAACGACGATAATTATGAGGATAATAACGACGATAACAACGATGACAATGACGATAATAACGACGATATTAACGACGATAATTATGCGGATAATAACGACGATAACAACGATGATAATAACGATATTAACGACGATATTAACGACGATAATAACGACGATATTAACGACGATAATAAAGACAATAAAAAGAAGATAATGACAATAATAACGACGATATTATCGATGATATTTATGACAATAACAACGTAGATAATGACGATAATAACGACGACATTAACGACGATGATTATGACAAAATAACGACGATATTAACGACGAAAATTATGAGGATGATAAGGACGATAACAATGATGATAATGACGATATTAACGACGATATTAACGACGATAATAACGACGTTAATAACGACGATAAAAAGAAGATAATGACAATAATAACGACGATATTATCGATGATATTTATGACGATAACAACGTAGATAATGACGATAATAACGACGACATTAACGACGATGATTATGACAAAATAACGACGATATTAACGACGATAATTATGAGGATAATAAGGACGATAACAACGATGATAATGACGATATTAACGACGATATTAACGACGATATTAACGACGATAATAAAGACAATAAAAAGAAGATAATGACAATAATAACGACGATATTAACGATAATATTTATGACGATAACAACGTAGATAATGACGATAATAACGACGACATTAACGACGATGATTATGACAAAATAACGACGATATTAACGACGATAATTATGAGGATAATAAGGACGATAACAACGATGATAATGACGATATTAACGACGATATTAACGACGATAATAACGACGATATTAACGACGATAATAAAGACAATAAAAAGAAGATAATGACAATAATAACGACGATATTAACGATAATATTTATGACGATAACAACGTAGATAATGACGATAATAACGACGACATTAACGACGATGATTATGACAAAATAACGACGATATTAACGACGATAATTATGAGGATGATAAGGACGATAACAACGATGATAATGACGATAATAACGACGACATTAACGACGATGATTGTGACAAAATAACGACGATATTAACGACGATAATTATGAGGATAATAAGGACGATAACAACGATGATAATGACGATATTAACGACGATAATAACGACGTTAATAACGACGATAAAAAGAAGATAATGACAATAATAACGACGATATTATCGATGATATTTATGACGATAACAACGTAGATAATGACGATAATAACGACGACATTAACGACGATGATTATGACAAAATAACGACGATATTAACGACGATAATTATGAGGATAATAAGGACGATAACAACGATGATAATGACGATATTAACGACGATATTAACGACGATATAAACGACGATAATAAAGACAATAAAAAGAAGATTATGACAATAATAACGACGATATTAACGATAATATTTATGACGATAACAACGTAGATAATGACGATAATAACGACGACATTAACGACGATGATTATGACAAAATAACGACGATATTAACGACGATAATTATGAGGATGATAAGGACGATAACAATGATGATAATGACGATAATAACGACGACATTAACGACGATGATTGTGACAAAATAACGACGATATTAACGACGATAATTATGAGGATAATAAGGACGATAACAACGATGATAATGACGATATTAACGACGATAATAACGACGTTAATAACGACGATAAAAAGAAGATAATGACAATAATAACGACGATATTATCGATGATATTTATGACGATAACAACGATGATAATGACGATAATAACGACGACATTAACGACGATGATTATGTCAAAATAACGACGATATTAACGACGATAATTATGAGGATAATAAGGACGATAACAACGATGATAATGACGATATTAACGACGATATTAACGACGATATAAACGACGATAATAAAGACAATAAAAAGAAGATTATGACAATAATAACGACGATATTAACGATAATATTTATGACGATAACAACGTAGATAATGACGATAATAACGACGACATTAACGACGATGATTATGACAAAATAACGACGATATTAACGACGATAATTATGAGGATGATAAGGACGATAACAATGATGATAATGACGATAATAACGACGACATTAACGACGATGATTGTGACAAAATAACGACGATATTAACGACGATAATTATGAGGATAATAAGGACGATAACAACGATGATAATGACGATATTAACGACGATATTAACGACGATAATAACGACGTTAATAACGACGATAAAAAGAAGATAATGACAATAATAACGACGATATTATCGATGATATTTATGACGATAACAACGATGATAATGACGATAATAACGACGACATTAACGACGATGATTATGTCAAAATAACGACGATATTAACGACGATAATTATGAGGATGATAAGGACGATAACAATGATGATAATGACGATATTAACGACGATATTAACGACGATAATAACGACGTTAATAACGACGATAAAAAGAAGATAATGACAATAATAACGACGATATTATCGATGATATTTATGACGATAACAACGTAGATAATGACGATAATAACGACGACATTAACGACGATGATTATGACAAAATAACGACGATATTAACGACGATAATTATGAGGATAATAAGGACGATAACAACGATGATAATGACGATATTAACGACGATATTAACGACGATATTAACGACGATAATAAAGACAATAAAAAGAAGATAATGACAATAATAACGACGATATTAACGATAATATTTATGACGATAACAACGTAGATAATGACGATAATAACGACGACATTAACGACGATGATTATGACAAAATAACGACGATATTAACGACGATAATTATGAGGATAATAAGGACGATAACAACGATGATAATGACGATATTAACGACGATATTAACGACGATAATAACGACGATATTAACGACGATAATAAAGACAATAAAAAGAAGATAATGACAATAATAACGACGATATTAACGATAATATTTATGACGATAACAACGTAGATAATGACGATAATAACGACGACATTAACGACGATGATTATGACAAAATAACGACGATATTAACGACGATAATTATGAGGATGATAAGGACGATAACAACGATGATAATGACGATAATAACGACGACATTAACGACGATGATTGTGACAAAATAACGACGATATTAACGACGATAATTATGAGGATAATAAGGACGATAACAACGATGATAATGACGATATTAACGACGATAATAACGACGTTAATAACGACGATAAAAAGAAGATAATGACAATAATAACGACGATATTATCGATGATATTTATGACGATAACAACGTAGATAATGACGATAATAACGACGACATTAACGACGATGATTATGACAAAATAACGACGATATTAACGACGATAATTATGAGGATAATAAGGACGATAAGAACGATGATAATGACGATATTAACGACGATATTAACGACGATATTAACGACGATAATAAAGACAATAAAAAGAAGATAATGACAATAATAACGACGATATTAACGATAATATTTATGACGATAACAACGTAGATAATGACGATAATAACGACGACATTAATGACGATGATTATGACAAAATAACGACGATATTAACGACGATAATTATGAGGATGATAAGGACGATAACAACGATGATAATGACGATAATAACGACGACATTAACGACGATGATTATGACAAAATAACGACGATATTAACGACGATAATTATGAGGATAATAAGGACGATAACAACGATGATAATGACGATATTAACGACGATATTAACGACGATAATAACGACGATATTAACGACGATAATGAAGACAATAAAAAGAAGATAATGACAATAATAACGACGATATTAAAGATAATATTTATGACGATAACAACGAAGATAATGACGATAATAACGACGACATTAGTGACGATGATTATGACAAAATAACGACGATATTAACGACGATAATTATGAGGATGATAAGGACGATAACAACGATGATAATGACGATAATAACGACGACATTAACGACGATGATTATGACAAAATAACGACGATATTAACGACGATAATTATGAGGATAATAAGGACGATAACAACGATGATAATGACGATTTTAACGACGATATTAACGACGATATTAACGACGATATTAACGACGATAATAAAGACAATAAAAAGAAGATAATGACAATAATAACGACGATATTAACGATAATATTTATGACGATAACAACGTAGATAATGACGATAATAACGAAGACATTAACGACGATGATTATGACAAAATAACGACGATATTAACGACGATAATTATGAGGATGATAAGGACGATAACAACGATGATAATGACGATAATAACGACGACATTAACGACGATGATTGTGACAAAATAACGACGATATTAACGACGATAATTATGAGGATAATAAGGACGATAACAACGATGATAATGACGATATTAACGACGATAATAACGACGATAATAACGACGTTAATAACGACGATAAAAAGAAGATAATGACAATAATAACGACGATATTATCGATGATATTTATGACGATAACAACGTAGATAATGACGATAATAACGACGACATTAACGACGATGATTATGACAAAATAACGACGATATTAACGACGATAATTATGAGGATAATAAGGACGATAACAACGATGATAATGACGATATTAACGACGATATTAACGACGATAATAAAGACAATAAAAAGAAGATAATGACAATAATAACGACGATATTAACGATAATATTTATGACGATAACAACGTAGATAATGACGATAATAACGACGACATTAATGACGATGATTATGACAAAATAACGACGATATTAACGACGATGATTGTGACAAAATAACGACGATATTAACGACGATAATTATGAGGATAATAAGGACGATAACAACGATGATAATGACGATACTAACGACGATATTAACGACGATATTAACGACGATAATAAAGACAATAAAAAGAAGATAATGACAATAATAACGACGATATTAACGATAATATTTATGACGATAACAACGTAGATAATGACGATAATAACGACGACATTAACGACGATGATTATGACAAAATAACGACGATATTAACGACGATAATTATGAGGATAATAAGGACGATAACAACGATGATAATGACGATATTAACGACGATATTAACGACGATAATAACGACGATATAAACGACGATAATAAAGACAATAAAAAGAAGATTATGACAATAATAACGACGATATTAACGATAATATTTATGACGATAACAACGTAGATAATGACGATAATAACGACGACATTAACGACGATGATTATGACAAAATAACGACGATATTAACGACGATAATTATGAGGATGATAAGGACGATAACAACGATGATAATGACGATATTAACGACGACATTAACGACGATGATTGTGACAAAATAACGACGATATTAACGACGATAATTATGAGGATAATAAGGACGATAACAACGATGATAATGACGATATTAACGACGATATTAACGACGATAATAACGACGTTAATAACGACGATAATAAAGACAATAAAAAGAAGATAATGACAATAATAACGACGATATTAACGATAATATTTATGACGATAACAACGTAGATAATGACGATAATAACGACGACATTAATGACGATGATTATGACAAAATAACGACGATATTAACGACGATAATTATGAGGATGATAAGGACGATAACAACGATGATAATGACGATAATAACGACGACATTAACGACGATGATTGTGACAAAATAACGACGATATTAACGACGATAATTATGAGGATAATAAGGACGATAACAACGATGATAATGACGATATTAACGACGATAATAACGACGTTATTATCGTCGTTAATAACGACGATAAAAAGAAGATAATGACAATAATAACGACGATATTATCGATGATATTTATGACGATAACAACGTAGATAATGACGATAATAACGACGACATTAACGACGATGATTATGACAAAATAACGACGATATTAACGACGATAATTATGAGGATGATAAGGACGATAACAATGATGATAATGACGATAATAACGACGACATTAACGACGATGATTGTGACAAAATAACGACGATATTAACGACGATAATTATGAGGATAATAAGGACGATAACAACGATGATAATGACGATATTAACGACGATATTAACGACGATAATAACGACGTTAATAACGACGATAAAAAGAAGATAATGACAATAATAACGACGATATTATCGATGATATTTATGACGATAACAACGATGATAATGACGATAATAACGACGACATTAACGACGATGATTATGTCAAAATAACGACGATATTAACGACGATAATTATGAGGATAATAAGGACGATAACAACGATGATAATGACGATATTAACGACGATATTAACGACGATAATAACGACGTTAATAACGACGATAAAAAGAAGATAATGACAATAATAACGACGATATTATCGATGATATTTATGACGATAACAACGATGATAATGACGATAATAACGACGACATTAACGACGATGATTATGTCAAAATAACGACGATATTAACGACGATAATTATGAGGATGATAAGGACGATAACAACGATGATAATGACGATATTAACGACGATAATAACGACGATAACAACGATGATAATGACGATATTTACGACGATAATAACGACGATAACAACGATGATAATGACGAAATAACGACGATAATAACGACGATAATTATGAGGATGATAAGGACGATAACAATGATGATAATGACGATATTAACGACGATATTAACGACGATAATAACGACGTTAATAACGACGATAAAAAGAAGATAATGACAATAATAACGACGATATTATCGATGATATTTATGACGATAACAACGTAGATAATGACGATAATAACGACGACATTAACGACGATGATTATGACAAAATAACGACGATATTAACGACGATAATTATGAGGATAATAAGGACGATAACAACGATGATAATGACGATATTAACGACGATATTAACGACGATATTAACGACGATAATAAAGACAATAAAAAGAAGATAATGACAATAATAACGACGATATTAACGATAATATTTATGACGATAACAACGTAGATAATGACGATAATAACGACGACATTAACGACGATGATTATGACAAAATAACGACGATATTAACGACGATAATTATGAGGATAATAAGGACGATAACAACGATGATAATGACGATATTAACGACGATAATAACGACGATATTAACGACGATAATAAAGACAATAAAAAGAAGATAATGACAATAATAACGACGATATTAACGATAATATTTATGACGATAACAACGTAGATAATAACGATAATAACGACGACATTAACGACGATGATTATGACAAAATAACGACGATATTAACGACGATAATTATGAGGATGATAAGGACGATAACAACGATGATAATGACGATAATAACGACGACATTAACGACGATGATTGTGACAAAATAACGACGATATTAACGACGATAATTATGAGGATAATAAGGACGATAACAACGATGATAATGACGATATTAACGACGACATTAACGACGATGATTGTGACAAAATAACGACGATATTAACGACGATAATTATGAGGATAATAAGGACGATAACAACGATGATAATGACGATATTAACGACGATATTAACGACGATAATAACGACGTTAATAACGACGATAATAAAGACAATAAAAAGAAGATAATGACAATAATAACGACGATATTATCGATGATATTTATGACGATAACAACGTAGATAATGACGATAATAACGACGACATTAACGACGATGATTATGACAAAATAACGACGATATTAACGACGATAATTATGAGGATGATAAGGACGATAACAATGATGATAATGACGATAATAACGACGACATTAACGACGATGATTGTGACAAAATAACGACGATATTAACGACGATAATTATGAGGATAATAAGGACGATAACAACGATGATAATGACGATATTAACGACGATATTAACGACGATAATAACGACGTTAATAACGACGATAAAAAGAAGATAATGACAATAATAACGACGATATTATCGATGATATTTATGACGATAACAACGATGATAATGACGATAATAACGACGACATTAACGACGATGATTATGTCAAAATAACGACGATATTAACGACGATAATTATGAGGATAATAAGGACGATAACAACGATGATAATGACGATATTAACGACGATATTAACGACGATATAACGACGTTAATAACGACGATAAAAAGAAGATAATGACAATAATAACGACGATATTATCGATGATATTTATGACGATAACAACGATGATAATGACGATAATAACGACGACATTAACGACGATGATTATGTCAAAATAACGACGATATTAACGACGATAATTATGAGGATGATAAGGACGATAACAACGATGATAATGACGATATTAACGACGATATTAACGACGATATTAACGACGATAATAAAGACAATAAAAAGAAGATAATGACAATAATAACGACGATATTAACGATAATATTTATGACGATAACAACGTAGATAATGACGATAATAACGACGACATTAACGACGATGATTATGACAAAATAACGACGATATTAACGACGATAATTATGAGGATAATAAGGACGATAACAACGATGATAATGACGATATTAACGACGATATTAACGACGATAATAACGACGATATTAACGACGATAATAAAGACAATAAAAAGAAGATAATGACAATAATAACGACGATATTAACGATAATATTTATGACGATAACAACGTAGATAATGACGATAATAACGACAACATTAACGACGATGATTATGACAAAATAACGACGATATTAACGACGATAATTATGAGGATGATAAGGACGATAACAACGATGATAATGACGATAATAACGACGACATTAACGACGATGATTGTGACAAAATAACGACGATATTAACGACGATAATTATGAGGATAATAAGGACGATAACAACGATGATAATGACGATATTAACGACGATATTAACGACGATATTAACGACGATAATAAAGACAATAAAAAGAAGATAATGACAATAATAACGACGATATTAACGATAATATTTATGACGATAACAACGTAGATAATGACGATAATAACGACGACATTAACGACGATGATTATGACAAAATAACGACGATATTAACGACGATAATTATGAGGATGATAAGGACGATAACAACGATGATAATGACGATATTAACGACGATAATAACGACGATAACAACGATGATAATGACGATATTTACGACGATAATAACGACGATAACAACGATGATAATGACGAAATAACGACGATAATAACGACGATAACTATGAGGATAATAACGACGATAACAACGATGACAATGACGATAATAACGACGATATTAACGACGATAATTATGCGGATAATAACGACGATAACAACGATGATAATAACGATATTAACGACGATATTAACGACGATAATAACGACGATATTAACGACGATAATAAAGACAATAAAAAGAAGATAATGACAATAATAACGACGATATTATCGATGATATTTATGACAATAACAACGTAGATAATGACGATAATAACGACGACATTAACGACGATGATTATGACAAATAACGACGATATTAACGACGATAATTATGAGGATGATAAGGACGATAACAATGATGATAATGACGATATTAACGACGATATTAACGACGATAATAACGACGTTAATAACGACGATAAAAAGAAGATAATGACAATAATAACGACGATATTATCGATGATATTTATGACGATAACAACGTAGATAATGACGATAATAACGACGACATTAACGACGATGATTATGACAAAATAACGACGATATTAACGACGATAATTATGAGGATAATAAGGACGATAACAACGATGATAATGACGATATTAACGACGATATTAACGGCGATATTAACGACGATAATAAAGACAATAAAAAGAAGATAATGACAATAATAACGACGATATTAACGATAATATTTATGACGATAACAACGTAGATAATGACGATAATAACGACGACATTAACGACGATGATTATGACAAAATAACGACGATATTAACGACGATAATTATGAGGATAATAAGGACGATAACAACGATGATAATGACGATATTAACGACGATATTAACGACGATAATAACGACGATATTAACGACGATAATAAAGACAATAAAAAGAAGATAATGACAATAATAACGACGATATTAACGATAATATTTATGACGATAACAACGTAGATAATGACGATAATAACGACGACATTAACGACGATGATTATGACAAAATAACGACGATATTAACGACGATAATTATGAGGATGATAAGGACGATAACAACGATGATAATGACGATAATAACGACGACATTAACGACGATGATTGTGACAAAATAACGACGATATTAACGACGATAATTATGAGGATAATAAGGACGATAACAACGATGATAATGACGATATTAACGACGATAATAACGACGTTAATAACGACGATAAAAAGAAGATAATGACAATAATAACGACGATATTATCGATGATATTTATGACGATAACAACGTAGATAATGACGATAATAACGACGACATTAACGACGATGATTATGACAAAATAACGACGATATTAACGACGATAATTATGAGGATAATAAGGACGATAACAACGATGATAATGACGATATTAACGACGATATTAACGACGATATAAACGACGATA
The DNA here is from genome assembly GCA_911387685.1 of Dolichovespula media. Classification (NCBI taxonomy): domain Eukaryota; kingdom Metazoa; phylum Arthropoda; class Insecta; order Hymenoptera; family Vespidae; genus Dolichovespula; species Dolichovespula media. Next base: position 61,451 of record CAJVQJ010000076.1, read on the forward strand.
ATAAAGACAATAAAAAGAAGATTATGACAATAATAACGACGATATTAACGATAATATTTATGACGATAACAACGTAGATAATGACGATAATAACGACGACATTAACGACGATGATTATGACAAAATAACGACGATATTAACGACGATAATTATGAGGATGATAAGGACGATAACAATGATGATAATGACGATAATAACGACGACATTAACGACGATGATTGTGACAAAATAACGACGATATTAACGACGATAATTATGAGGATAATAAGAACGATAACAACGATGATAATGACGATATTAACGACGATATTAACGACGATAATAACGACGTTAATAACGACGATAAAAAGAAGATAATGACAATAATAACGACGATATTATCGATGATATTTATGACGATAACAACGATGATAATGACGATAATAACGACGACATTAACGACGATGATTATGTCAAAATAACGACGATATTAACGACGATAATTATGAGGATGATAAGGACGATAACAACGATGATAATGACGATATTAACGACGATAATAACGACGATAACAACGATGATAATGACGATATTTACGACGATAATAACGACGATAACAACGATGATAATGACGAAATAACGACGATAATAACGACGATAATTATGAGGATAATAACGACGATAACAACGATGACAATGACGATAATAACGACGATATTAACGACGATAATTATGCGGATAATAACGACGATAACAACGATGATAATAACGATATTAACGACGATATTAACGACGATAATAACGACGATATTAACGACGATAATAAAGACAATAAAAAGAAGATAATGACAATAATAACGACGATATTATCGATGATATTTATGACAATAACAACGTAGATAATGACGATAATAACGACGACATTAACGACGATGATTATGACAAAATAACGACGATATTAACGACGATAATTATGAGGATGATAAGGACGATAACAATGATGATAATGACGATATTAACGACGATATTAACGACGATAATAACGACGTTAATAACGACGATAAAAAGAAGATAATGACAATAATAACGACGATATTATCGATGATATTTATGACGATAACAACGTAGATAATGACGATAATAACGACGACATTAACGACGATGATTATGACAAAATAACGACGATATTAACGACGATAATTATGAGGATAATAAGGACGATAACAACGATGATAATGACGATATTAACGACGATATTAACGACGATATTAACGACGATAATAAAGACAATAAAAAGAAGATAATGACAATAATAACGACGATATTAACGATAATATTTATGACGATAACAACGTAGATAATGACGATAATAACGACGACATTAACGACGATGATTATGACAAAATAACGACGATATTAACGACGATAATTATGAGGATAATAAGGACGATAACAACGATGATAATGACGATATTAACGACGATATTAACGACGATAATAACGACGATATTAACGACGATAATAAAGACAATAAAAAGAAGATAATGACAATAATAACGACGATATTAACGATAATATTTATGACGATAACAACGTAGATAATGACGATAATAACGACGACATTAACGACGATGATTATGACAAAATAACGACGATATTAACGACGATAATTATGAGGATAATAAGGACGATAACAACGATGATAATGACGATATTAACGACGATATTAACGACGATATTAACGACGATAATAAAGACAATAAAAAGAAGATAATGACAATAATAACGACGATATTAACGATAATATTTATGACGATAACAACGTAGATAATGACGATAATAACGACGACATTAACGACGATGATTATGACAAAATAACGACGATATTAACGACGATAATTATGAGGATAATAAGGACGATAACAACGATGATAATGACGATATTAACGACGATATTAACGACGATAATAACGACGATATTAACGACGATAATAAAGACAATAAAAAGAAGATAATGACAATAATAACGACGATATTAACGATAATATTTATGACGATAACAACGTAGATAATGACGATAATAACGACGACATTAACGACGATGATTATGACAAAATAACGACGATATTAACGACGATAATTATGAGGATGATAAGGACGATAACAACGATGATAATGACGATAATAACGACGACATTAACGACGATGATTGTGACAAAATAACGACGATATTAACGACGATAATTATGAGGATAATAAGGACGATAACAACGATGATAATGACGATATTAACGACGATAATAACGACGTTAATAACGACGATAAAAAGAAGATAATGACAATAATAACGACGATATTATCGATGATATTTATGACGATAACAACGTAGATAATGACGATAATAACGACGACATTAACGACGATGATTATGACAAAATAACGACGATATTAACGACGATAATTATGAGGATAATAAGGACGATAACAACGATGATAATGACGATATTAACGACGATATTAACGACGATATTAACGACGATAATAAAGACAATAAAAAGAAGATAATGACAATAATAACGACGATATTAACGATAATATTTATGACGATAACAACGTAGATAATGACGATAATAACGACGACATTAATGACGATGATTATGACAAAATAACGACGATATTAACGACGATAATTATGAGGATGATAAGGACGATAACAACGATGATAATGACGATAATAACGACGACATTAACGACGATGATTATGACAAAATAACGACGATATTAACGACGATAATTATGAGGATAATAAGGACGATAACAACGATGATAATGACGATATTAACGACGATATTAACGACGATAATAACGACGATATTAACGACGATAATGAAGACAATAAAAAGAAGATAATGACAATAATAACGACGATATTAAAGATAATATTTATGACGATAACAACGAAGATAATGACGATAATAACGACGACATTAGTGACGATGATTATGACAAAATAACGACGATATTAACGACGATAATTATGAGGATGATAAGGACGATAACAACGATGATAATGACGATAATAACGACGACATTAACGACGATGATTATGACAAAATAACGACGATATTAACGACGATAATTATGAGGATAATAAGGACGATAACAACGATGATAATGACGATTTTAACGACGATATTAACGACGATAATAACGACGATATTAACGACGATAATAAAGACAATAAAAAGAAGATAATGACAATAATAACGACGATATTAACGATAATATTTATGACGATAACAACGTAGATAATGACGATAATAACGACGACATTAACGACGATGATTATGACAAAATAACGACGATATTAACGACGATAATTATGAGGATGATAAGGACGATAACAACGATGATAATGACGATAATAACGACGACATTAACGACGATGATTGTGACAAAATAACGACGATATTAACGACGATAATTATGAGGATAATAAGGACGATAACAACGATGATAATGACGATATTAACGACGATATTAACGACGATAATAACGACGTTAATAACGACGATAATAAAGACAATAAAAAGAAGATAATGACAATAATAACGACGATATTAACGATAATATTTATGACGATAACAACGTAGATAATGACGATAATAACGACGACATTAATGACGATGATTATGACAAAATAACGACGATATTAACGACGATAATTATGAGGATGATAAGGACGATAACAACGATGATAATGACGATAATAACGACGACATTAACGACGATGATTGTGACAAAATAACGACGATATTAACGACGATAATTATGAGGATAATAAGGACGATAACAACGATGATAATGACGATATTAACGACGATAATAACGACGTTAATAACGACGTTAAAAACGACGATAAAAAGAAGATAATGACAATAATAACGACGATATTATCGATGATATTTATGACGATAACAACGTAGATAATGACGATAATAACGACGACATTAACGACGATGATTATGACAAAATAACGACGATATTAACGACGATAATTATGAGGATGATAAGGACGATAACAATGATGATAATGACGATAATAACGACGACATTAACGACGATGATTGTGACAAAATAACGACGATATTAACGACGATAATTATGAGGATAATAAGGACGATAACAACGATGATAATGACGATATTAACGACGATATTAACGACGATATTAACGACGATAATAAAGACGATAAAAAGAAGATAATGACAATAATAACGAAGATATTATCGATGATATTTATGACGATAACAACGATGATAATGACGATAATAACGACGACATTAACGACGATGATTATGTCAAAATAACGACGATATTAACGACGATAATTATGAGGATAATAAGGACGATAACAACGATGATAATGACGATATTAACGACGATATTAACGACGATATAACGACGTTAATAACGACGATAAAAAGAAGATAATGACAATAATAACGACGATATTATCGATGATATTTATGACGATAACAACGATGATAATGACGATAATAACGACGACATTAACGACGATGATTATGTCAAAATAACGACGATATTAACGACGATAATTATGAGGATGATAAGGACGATAACAACGATGATAATGACGATATTAACGACGATAATAACGACGATAACAACGATGATAATGACGATATTTACGACGATAATAACGACGATAACAACGATGATAAAGACGAAATAACGACGATAATAACGACGATAATTATGAGGATGATAAGGACGATAACAATGATGATAATGACGATATTAACGACGATATTAACGACGATAATAACGACGTTAATAACGACGATAAAAAAGAAGATAATGACAATAATAACGACGATATTATCGATGATATTTATGACGATAACAACGTAGATAATGACGATAATAACGACGACATTAACGACGATGATTATGACAAAATAACGACGATATTAACGACGATAATTATGAGGATAATAAGGACGATAACAACGATGATAATGACGATATTAACGACGATATTAACGACGATATTAACGACGATAATAAAGACAATAAAAAGAAGATAATGACAATAATAACGACGATATTAACGATAATATTTATGACGATAACAACGTAGATAATGACGATAATAACGACGACATTAACGACGATGATTATGACAAAATAACGACGATATTAACGACGATAATTATGAGGATAATAAGGACGATAACAACGATGATAATGACGATATTAACGACGATATTAACGACGATATTAACGACGATAATAAAGACAATAAAAAGAAGATAATGACAATAATAACGACGATATTAACGATAATATTTATGACGATAACAACGTAGATAATGACGATAATAACGACGACATTAACGACGATGATTATGACAAAATAACGACGATATTAACGACGATAATTATGAGGATAATAAGGACGATAACAACGATGATAATGACGATATTAACGACGATATTAACGACGATAATAACGACGATATTAACGACGATAATAAAGACAATAAAAAGAAGATAATGACAATAATAACGACGATATTAACGATAATATTTATGACGATAACAACGTAGATAATGACGATAATAACGACGACATTAACGACGATGATTATGACAAAATAACGACGATATTAACGACGATAATTATGAGGATGATAAGGACGATAACAACGATGATAATGACGATAATAACGACGACATTAACGACGATGATTGTGACAAAATAACGACGATATTAACGACGATAATTATGAGGATAATAAGGACGATAACAACGATGATAATGACGATATTAACGACGATAATAACGACGTTAATAACGACGATAAAAAGAAGATAATGACAATAATAACGACGATATTATCGATGATATTTATGACGATAACAACGTAGATAATGACGATAATAACGACGACATTAACGACGATGATTATGACAAAATAACGACGATATTAACGACGATAATTATGAGGATAATAAGGACGATAACAACGATGATAATGACGATATTAACGACGATATTAACGACGATATTAACGACGATAATAAAGACAATAAAAAGAAGATAATGACAATAATAACGACGATATTAACGATAATATTTATGACGATAACAACGTAGATAATGACGATAATAACGACGACATTAATGACGATGATTATGACAAAATAACGACGATATTAACGACGATAATTATGAGGATGATAAGGACGATAACAACGATGATAATGACGATAATAACGACGACATTAACGACGATGATTATGACAAAATAACGACGATATTAACGACGATAATTATGAGGATAAGAAGGACGATAACAACGATGATAATGACGATATTAACGACGATATTAACGACGATAATAACGACGATATTAACGACGATAATGAAGACAATAAAAAGAAGATAATGACAATAATAACGACGATATTAAAGATAATATTTATGACGATAACAACGTAGATAATGACGATAATAACGACGACATTAACGACGATGATTATGACAAAATAACGACGATATTAACGACGATAATTATGAGGATGATAAGGACGATAACAACGATGATAATGACGATAATAACGACGACATTAACGACGATGATTGTGACAAAATAACGACGATATTAACGACGATAATTATGAGGATAATAAGGACGATAACAACGATGATAATGACGATATTAACGACGATAATAACGACGATAATAACGACGTTAATAACGACGATAAAAAGAAGATAATGACAATAATAACGACGATATTATCGATGATATTTATGACGATAACAACGTAGATAATGACGATAATAACGACGACATTAACGACGATGATTATGACAAAATAACGACGATATTAACGACGATAATTATGAGGATAATAAGGACGATAACAACGATGATAATGACGATATTAACGACGATATTAACGACGATAATAAAGACAATAAAAAGAAGATAATGACAATAATAACGACGATATTAACGATAATATTTATGACGATAACAACGTAGATAATGACGATAATAACGACGACATTAATGACGATGATTATGACAAAATAACGACGATATTAACGACGATAATTATGAGGATGATAAGGACGATAACAACGATGATAATGACGATAATAACGACGACATTAACGACGATGATTGTGACAAAATAACGACGATATTAACGACGATAATTATGAGGATAATAAGGACGATAACAACGATGATAATGACGATATTAACGACGATATTAGCGACGATAATAACGACGATATTAACGACGATAATAACGACGATAAAAAGAAGATAATGACAATAATAACGACGATATTAACGATGATAATTATGACGAAAACAACGAAGATAATGACGATAATAACGACGACATTAACGACGATGATTATGACAAAATAACGACGATATTAACGACGATAATTATGAGGATGATAAGGACGATAACAACGATGATAATGACGATAATAACGACGACATTAACGACGATGATTGTGACAAAATAACGACGATATTAACGACGATAATTATGAGGATAATAAGGACGATAACAACGATGATAATGACGATATTAACGACGATAATAACGACGTTAATAACGATGATAAAAAGAAGATAATGACAATAATAACGACGATATTATCGATGATATTTATGACGATAACAACGTAGATAATGACGATAATAACGACGACATTAACGACGATGATTATGACAAAATAACGACGATATTAACGACGATAATTATGAGGATAATAAGGACGATAACAACGATGATAATGACGATATTAACGACGATATTAACGACGATATTAACGACGATAATAAAGACAATAAAAAGAAGATAATGACAATAATAACGACGATATTAACGATAATATTTATGACGATAACAACGTAGATAATGACGATAATAACGACGACATTAATGACGATGATTATGACAAAATAACGACGATATTAACGACGATAATTATGAGGATGATAAGGACGATAACAACGATGATAATGACGATAATAACGACGACATTAACGACGATGATTATGACAAAATAACGACGATATTAACGACGATAATTATGAGGATAATAAGGACGATAACAACGATGATAATGACGATATTAACGACGATATTAACGACGATAATAACGACGATATTAACGACGATAATGAAGACAATAAAAAGAAGATAATGACAATAATAACGACGATATTAAAGATAATATTTATGACGATAACAACGAAGATAATGACGATAATAACGACGACATTAGTGACGATGATTATGACAAAATAACGGCGATATTAACGACGATAATTATGAGGATGATAAGGACGATAACAACGATGATAATGACGATAATAACGACGACATTAACGACGATGATTATGACAAAATAACGACGATATTAACGACGATAATTATGAGGATAATAAGGACGATAACAACGATGATAATGACGATTTTAACGACGATATTAACGACGATAATAACGACGATATTAACGACGATAATAAAGACAATAAAAAGAAGATAATGACAATAATAACGACGATATTAACGATAATATTTATGACGATAACAACGTAGATAATGACGATAATAACGACGACATTAACGACGATGATTATGACAAAATAACGACGATATTAACGACGATAATTATGAGGATGATAAGGACGATAACAACGATGATAATGACGATAATAACGACGACATTAACGACGATGATTGTGACAAAATAACGACGATATTAACGACGATAATTATGAGGATAATAAGGACGATAACAACGATGATAATGACGATATTAACGACGATAATAACGACGATAATAACGACGTTAATAACGACGATAAAAAGAAGATAATGACAATAATAACGACGATATTATCGATGATATTTATGACGATAACAACGTAGATAATGACGATAATAACGACGACATTAACGACGATGATTATGACAAAATAACGACGATATTAACGACGATAATTATGAGGATAATAAGGACGATAACAACGATGATAATGACGATATTAACGACGATATTAACGACGATATTAACGACGATAATAAAGACAATAAAAAGAAGATAATGACAATAATAACGACGATATTAACGATAATATTTATGACGATAACAACGTAGATAATGACGATAATAACGACGACATTAACGACGATGATTATGACAAAATAACGACGATATTAACGACGATAATTATGAGGATAATAAGGACGATAACAACGATGATAATGACGATATTAACGACGATATTAACGACGATAATAACGACGATATTAACGACGATAATAAAGACAATAAAAAGAAGATAATGACAATAATAACGACGATATTAACGATAATATTTATGACGATAACAACGTAGATAATGACGATAATAACGACGACATTAACGACGATGATTATGACAAAATAACGACGATATTAACGACGATAATTATGAGGATGATAAGGACGATAACAACGATGATAATGACGATAATAACGACGACATTAACGACGATGATTGTGACAAAATAACGACGATATTAACGACGATAATTATGAGGATAATAAGGACGATAACAACGATGATAATGACGATATTAACGACGATAATAACGACGTTAATAACGACGATAAAAAGAAGATAATGACAATAATAACGACGATATTATCGATGATATTTATGACGATAACAACGTAGATAATGACGATAATAACGACGACATTAACGACGATGATTATGACAAAATAACGACGATATTAACGACGATAATTATGAGGATAATAAGGACGATAACAACGATGATAATGACGATATTAACGACGATATTAACGACGATATTAACGACGATAATAAAGACAATAAAAAGAAGATAATGACAATAATAACGACGATATTAACGATAATATTTATGACGATAACAACGTAGATAATGACGATAATAACGACGACATTAATGACGATGATTATGACAAAATAACGACGATATTAACGACGATAATTATGAGGATGATAAGGACGATAACAACGATGATAATGACGATAATAACGACGACATTAACGACGATGATTATGACAAAATAACGACGATATTAACGACGATAATTATGAGGATAATAAGGACGATAACAACGATGATAATGACGATATTAACGACGATATTAACGACGATAATAACGACGATATTAACGACGATAATGAAGACAATAAAAAGAAGATAATGACAATAATAACGACGATATTAAAGATAATATTTATGACGATAACAACGAAGATAATGACGATAATAACGACGACATTAGTGACGATGATTATGACAAAATAACGGCGATATTAACGACGATAATTATGAGGATGATAAGGACGATAACAACGATGATAATGACGATAATAACGACGACATTAACGACGATGATTATGACAAAATAACGACGATATTAACGACGATAATTATGAGGATAATAAGGACGATAACAACGATGATAATGACGATTTTAACGACGATATTAACGACGATAATAACGACGATATTAACGACGATAATAAAGACAATAAAAAGAAGATAATGACAATAATAACGACGATATTAACGATAATATTTATGACGATAACAACGTAGATAATGACGATAATAACGACGACATTAACGACGATGATTATGACAAAATAACGACGATATTAACGACGATAATTATGAGGATGATAAGGACGATAACAACGATGATAATGACGATAATAACGACGACATTAACGACGATGATTGTGACAAAATAACGACGATATTAACGACGATAATTATGAGGATAATAAGGACGATAACAACGATGATAATGACGATATTAACGACGATAATAACGACGATAATAACGACGTTAATAACGACGATAAAAAGAAGATAATGACAATAATAACGACGATATTATCGATGATATTTATGACGATAACAACGTAGATAATGACGATAATAACGACGACATTAACGACGATGATTATGACAAAATAACGACGATATTAACGACGATAATTATGAGGATAATAAGGACGATAACAACGATGATAATGACGATATTAACGACGATATTAACGACGATATTAACGACGATAATAAAGACAATAAAAAGAAGATAATGACAATAATAACGACGATATTAACGATAATATTTATGACGATAACAACGTAGATAATGACGATAATAACGACGACATTAATGACGATGATTATGACAAAATAACGACGATATTAACGACGATAATTATGAGGATGATAAGGACGATAACAACGATGATAATGACGATAATAACGACGACATTAACGACGATGATTATGACAAAATAACGACGATATTAACGACGATAATTATGAGGATAATAAGGACGATAACAACGATGATAATGACGATATTAACGACGATATTAACGACGATAATAACGACGATATTAACGACGATAATGAAGACAATAAAAAGAAGATAATGACAATAATAACGACGATATTAAAGATAATATTTATGACGATAACAACGAAGATAATGACGATAATAACGACGACATTAGTGACGATGATTATGACAAAATAACGACGATATTAACGACGATAATTATGAGGATGATAAGGACGATAACAACGATGATAATGACGATAATAACGACGACATTAGTGACGATGATTATGACAAAATAACAGCGATATTAACGACGATAATTATGAGGATGATAAGGACGATAACAACGATGATAATGACGATAATAACGACGACATTAACGACGATGATTATAACAAAATAACGACGATATTAACGACGATAATTATGAGGATAATAAGGACGATAACAACGATGATAATGACGATTTTAACGACGATATTAACGACGATAATAACGACGATATTAACGACGATAATAAAGACAATAAAAAGAAGATAATGACAATAATAACGACGATATTAACGATAATATTTATGACGATAACAACGTAGATAATGACGATAATAACGACGACATTAACGACGATGATTATGACAAAATAACGACGATATTAACGACGATAATTATGAGGATGATAAGGACGATAACAACGTTGATAATGACGATAATAACGACGACATTAACGACGATGATTGTGACAAAATAACGACGATATTAACGACGATAATTATGAGGATAATAAGGTCGATAACAACGATGATAATGACGATATTAACGACGATAATAACGACGATAATAACGACGTTAATAACGACGATAAAAAGAAGATAATGACAATAATAACGACGATATTATCGATGATATTTATGACGATAACAACGTAGATAATGACGATAATAACGACGACATTAACGACGATGATTATGACAAAATAACGACGATATTAACGACGATAATTATGAGGATAATAAGGACGATAACAACGATGATAATGACGATATTAACGACGATATTAACGACGATATTAACGACGATAATAAAGACAATAAAAAGAAGATAATGACAATAATAACGACGATATTAACGATAATATTTATGACGATAACAACGTAGATAATGACGATAATAACGACGACATTAATGACGATGATTATGACAAAATAACGACGATATTAACGACGATAATTATGAGGATAATAAGGACGATAACAACGATGATAATGACGATATTAACGACGATATTAGCGACGATAATAACGACGATATTAACGACGATAATAACGACGATAAAAAGAAGATAATGACAATAATAACGACGATATTAACGATGATAATTATGACGAAAACAACGAAGATAATGACGATAATAACGACGACATTATCGTCAATGATTATGACAAAATAACGACGATATTAACGACGATAATTATGAGGATGATAAGGACGATAACAACGATGATAATGACGATAATAACGACGACATTAACGACGATGATTGTGACAAAATAACGACGATATTAACGACGATATTAACGACGATATTAACGACGATAAAAAGAAGATAATGACAATAATAACGACGATATTAACGATGATAATTATGACGAAAACAACGAAGATAATGACGATAATAACGACGACATTATCGTCAATGATTATGACAAAATAACGACGATATTAACGACGATAATTATGAGGATGATAAGGACGATAACAACGATGATAATGACGATAATAACGACGACATTAACGACGATGATTATGACAAAATAACGACGATATTAACGACGATAATTATGAGGATGATAAGGACGATAACAACGATGATAATGACGATAATAACGACGACATTAACGACGATGATTGTGACAAAATAACGACGACATTAACGACGATGATTATGACAAAATAACGACGATATTAACGACGATAATTATGAGGATGATAAGGACGATAACAACGATGATAATGACGATATTAACGACGATATTAACGACGATATTAACGACGATATTAACGACGATAAAAAGAAGATAATGACAATAATAACGACGATATTAACGATGATAATTATGACGAAAACAACGAAGATAATGACGATAATAACGACGACATTATCGTCAATGATTATGACAAAATAACGACGATATTAACGACGATAATTATGAGGATGATAAGGACGATAACAACGATGATAATGACGATAATAACGACGACATTAACGACGATGATTGTGACAAAATAACGACGATATTAACGACGATAATTATGAGGATGATAAGGACGATAACAAGGATGATAATGACGATATTAACGACGATATTAACGACGATAATAACGACGTTAATAACGACGATAAAAAGAAGATAATGACAATAATAACGACGATATTATCGATGATATTTATGACGATAACAACGATGATAATGACGATAATAACGACGAAATTAACGACGATGATTATGACAAAATAACGACGATATTAACGACGATAATTATGAGGATGATAAGGACGATAACAACGATGATAATGACGATAATAACGACGACATTAACGACGATGATTGTGACAAAATAACGACGATATTAACGACGATAATTATGAGGATAATAAGGACGATAACAACGATGATAATGACGATATTAACGACGATAATAACGACGTTAATAACGACGATAAAAAGAAGATAATGACAATAATAACGACGATATTATCGATGATATTTATGACGATAACAACGTAGATAATGACGATAATAACGACGACATTAACGACGATGATTATGACAAAATAACGACGATATTAACGACGATAATTATGAGGATAATAAGGACGATAACAACGATGATAATGACGATATTAACGACGATAATAACGACGTTAATAACGACGATAAAAAGAAGATAATGACAATAATAACGACGATATTAACGATAATATTTATGACGATAACAACGTAGATAATGACGATAATAACGACGACATTAATGACGATGATTATGACAAAATAACGACGATATTAACGACGATAATTATGAGGATGATAAGGACGATAACAACGATGATAATGACGATAATAACGACGACATTAACGACGATGATTATGACAAAATAACGACGATATTAACGACGATAATTATGAGGATAATAAGGACGATAACAACGATGATAATGACGATATTAACGACGATATTAACGACGATAATAACGACGATATTAACGACGATAATGAAGACAATAAAAAGAAGATAATGACAATAATAACGACGATATTAAAGATAATATTTATGACGATAACAACGAAGATAATGACGATAATAACGACGACATTAGTGACGATGATTATGACAAAATAACGACGATATTAACGACGATAATTATGAGGATGATAAGGACGATAACAACGATGATAATGACGATAATAACGACGACATTAGTGACGATGATTATGACAAAATAACGACGATATTAACGACGATAATTATGAGGATGATAAGGACGATAACAACGATGATAATGACGATAATAACGACGACATTAACGACGATGATTATAACAAAATAACGACGATATTAACGACGATAATTATGAGGATAATAAGGACGATAACAACGATGATAATGACGATTTTAACGACGATATTAACGACGATAATAACGACGATATTAACGACGATAATAAAGACAATAAAAAGAAGATAATGACAATAATAACGACGATATTAACGATAATATTTATGACGATAACAACGTAGATAATGACGATAATAACGACGACATTAACGACGATGATTATGACAAAATAACGACGATATTAACGACGATAATTATGAGGATGATAAGGACGATAACAACGTTGATAATGACGATAATAACGACGACATTAACGACGATGATTGTGACAAAATAACGACGATATTAACGACGATAATTATGAGGATAATAAGGTCGATAACAACGATGATAATGACGATATTAACGACGATAATAACGACGATAATAACGACGTTAATAACGACGATAAAAAGAAGATAATGACAATAATAACGACGATATTATCGATGATATTTATGACGATAACAACGTAGATAATGACGATAATAACGACGACATTAACGACGATGATTATGTCAAAATAACGACGATATTAACGACGATAATTATGAGGATGATAAGGACGATAACAACGATGATAATGACGATATTAACGACGATAATAACGACGATAACAACGATGATAATGACGATATTTACGACGATAATAACGACGATAACAACGATGATAATGACGAAATAACGACGATAATAACGACGATAATTATGAGGATGATAAGGACGATAACAATGATGATAATGACGATATTAACGACGATATTAACGACGATAATAACGACGATAATAACGACGATAAAAAGAAGATAATGACAATAATAACGACGATATTAACGATGATAATTATGACGAAAACAACGAAGATAATGACGATAATAACGACGACATTATCGTCAATGATTATGACAAAATAACGACGATATTAACGACGATAATTATGAGGATGATAAGGACGATAACAACGATGATAATGACGATAATAACGACGACATTAACGACGATGATTGTGACAAAATAACGACGATATTAACGACGATATTAACGACGATATTAACGACGATAAAAAGAAGATAATGACAATAATAACGACGATATTAACGATGATAATTATGACGAAAACAACGAAGATAATGACGATAATAACGACGACATTATCGTCAATGATTATGACAAAATAACGACGATATTAACGACGATAATTATGAGGATGATAAGGACGATAACAACGATTATAATGACGATAATAACGACGACATTAACGACGATGATTGTGACAAAATAACGACGATATTAACGACGATAATTATGAGGATGATAAGGACGATAACAAGGATGATAATGACGATATTAACGACGATATTAACGACGATAATAACGACGTTAATAACGACGATAAAAAGAAGATAATGACAATAATAACGACGATATTATCGATGATATTTATGACGATAACAACGATGATAATGACGATAATAACGACGACATTAACGACGATGATTATGACAAAATAACGACGATATTAACGACGATAATTATGAGGATGATAAGGACGATAACAACGATGATAATGACGATAATAACGACGACATTAACGACGATGATTGTGACAAAATAACGACGATATTAACGACGATAATTATGAGGATAATAAGGACGATAACAACGATGATAATGACGATATTAACGACGATAATAACGACGTTAATAACGACGATAAAAAGAAGATAATGACAATAATAACGACGATATTATCGATGATATTTATGACGATAACAACGTAGATAATGACGATAATAACGACGACATTAACGACGATGATTATGACAAAATAACGACGATATTAACGACGATAATTATGAGGATAATAAGGACGATAACAACGATGATAATGACGATATTAACGACGATATTAACGACGATATTAACGACGATAATAAAGACAATAAAAAGAAGATAATGACAATAATAACGACGATATTAACGATAATATTTATGACGATAACAACGTAGATAATGACGATAATAACGACGACATTAATGACGATGATTATGACAAAATAACGACGATATTAACGACGATAATTATGAGGATGATAAGGACGATAACAACGATGATAATGACGATAATAACGACGACATTAACGACGATGATTATGACAAAATAACGACGATATTAACGACGATAATTATGAGGATAATAAGGACGATAACAACGATGATAATGACGATATTAACGACGATATTAACGACGATAATAACGGCGATATTAACGACGATAATGAAGACAATAAAAAGAAGATAATGACAATAATAACGACGATATTAAAGATAATATTTATGACGATAACAACGAAGATAATGACGATAATAACGACGACATTAGTGACGATGATTATGACAAAATAACGACGATATTAACGACGATAATTATGAGGATGATAAGGACGATAACAACGATGATAATGACGATAATAACGACGACATTAGTGACGATGATTATGACAAAATAACGACGATATTAACGACGATAATTATGAGGATGATAAGGACGATAACAACGATGATAATGACGATAATAACGACGACATTAACAACGATGATTATGACAAAATAACGACGATATTAACGACGATAATTATGAGGATAATAAGGACGATAACAACGATGATAATGACGATTTTAACGACGATATTAACGACGATAATAACGACGATATTAACGACGATAATAAAGACAATAAAAAGAAGATAATGACAATAATAACGACGATATTAACGATAATATTTATGACGATAACAACGTAGATAATGACGATAATAACGACGACATTAACGACGATGATTATGACAAAATAACGACGATATTAACGACGATAATTATGAGGATGATAAGGACGATAACAACGATGATAATGACGATAATAACGACGACATTAACGTCGATGATTGTGACAAAATAACGACCATATTAACGACGATAATTATGAGGATAATAAGGACGATAACAACGATGATAATGACGATATTAACGACGATATTAGCGACGATAATAACGACGATATTAACGACGATAATAACGACGATAAAAAGAAGATAATGACAATAATAACGACGATATAAACGATGATAATTATGACGAAAACAACGAAGATAATGACGATAATAACGACGACATTATCGTCAATGATTATGACAAAATAACGACGATATTAACGACGATAATTATGAGGATGATAAGGACGATAACAACGATGATAATGACGATAATAACGACGACATTAACGACGATGATTGTGACAAAATAACGACGATATTAACGACGATAATTATGAGGATGATAAGGACGATAACAAGGATGATAATGACGATATTAACGACGATATTAACGACGATAATAACGACGTTAATAACGACGATAAAAAGAAGATAATGACAATAATAACGACGATATTATCGACGATATTTATGACGATAACAACGTAGATAATGACGATAATAACGACGACATTAACGACGATGATTATGACAAAATAACGACGATATTAACGACGATAATTATGAGGATAATAAGGACGATAACAACGATGATAATGACGATATTAACGACGATATTAACGACGATATTAACGACGATAATAACGACGTTAATAACGACGATAAAAAGAAGATAATGACAATAATAACGACGATATTATCGATGATATTTATGACGATAACAACGATGATAATGACGATAATAACGACGACATTAACGACGATGATTATGACAAAATAACGACGATATTAACGACGATAATTATGAGGATGATAAGGACGATAACAATGATGATAATGACGATATTAACGACGATATTAACGACGATAATAACGACGTTAATAACGACGATAAAAAGAAGATAATGACAATGATAACGACGATATTATCGATGATATTTATGACGATAACAACGTAGATAATGACGATAATAACGACGACATTAACGACGATGATTATGACAAAATAACGACGATATTAACGACGATAATTATGAGGATGATAAGGACGATAACAACGATGATAATGACGATAATAACGACGACATTAACGACGATGATTGTGACAAAATAACGACGATAATTATGAGGATAATAAGGACGATAACAACGATGATAATGACGATATTAACGACGATAATAACGACGTTAATAACGACGATAAAAAGAAGATAATGACAATAATAACGACGATATTATCGATGATATTTATGACGATAACAACGTAGATAATGACGATAATAACGACGACATTAACGACGATGATTATGACAAAATAACGACGATATTAACGACGATAATTATGAGGATGATAAGGACGATAACAACGATGATAATGACGATAATAACGACGACATTAACGACGATGATTGTGACAAAATAACGACGATATTAACGACGATATTAACGACGATATTAACGACGATAAAAAGAAGATAATGACAATAATAACGACGATATTAACGATGATAATTATGACGAAAACAACGAAGATAATGACGATAATAACGACGACATTATCGTCAATGATTATGACAAAATAACGACGATATTAACGACGATAATTATGAGGATGATAAGGACGATAACAACGATGATAATGACGATAATAACGACGACATTAACGACGATGATTATGACAAAATAACGACGATATTAACGACGATAATTATGAGGATGATAAGGACGATAACAACGATGATAATGACGATAATAACGACGACATTAACGACGATGATTGTGACAAAATAACGACGACATTAACGACGATGATTATGACAAAATAACGACGATATTAACGACGATAATTATGAGGATGATAAGGACGATAACAACGATGATAATGACGATATTAACGACGATATTAACGACGATATTAACGACGATATTAACGACGATAAAAAGAAGATAATGACAATAATAACGACGATATTAACGATGATAATTATGACGAAAACAACGAAGATAATGACGATAATAACGACGACATTATCGTCAATGATTATGACAAAATAACGACGATATTAACGACGATAATTATGAGGATGATAAGGACGATAACAACGATGATAATGACGATAATAACGACGACATTAACGACGATGATTGTGACAAAATAACGACGATATTAACGACGATAATTATGAGGATGATAAGGACGATAACAAGGATGATAATGACGATATTAACGACGATATTAACGACGATAATAACGACGTTAATAACGACGATAAAAAGAAGATAATGACAATAATAACGACGATATTATCGATGATATTTATGACGATAACAACGATGATAATGACGATAATAACGACGAAATTAACGACGATGATTATGACAAAATAACGACGATATTAACGACGATAATTATGAGGATGATAAGGACGATAACAACGATGATAATGACGATAATAACGACGACATTAACGACGATGATTGTGACAAAATAACGACGATATTAACGACGATAATTATGAGGATAATAAGGACGATAACAACGATGATAATGACGATATTAACGACGATAATAACGACGTTAATAACGACGATAAAAAGAAGATAATGACAATAATAACGACGATATTATCGATGATATTTATGACGATAACAACGTAGATAATGACGATAATAACGACGACATTAACGACGATGATTATGACACAATAACGACGATATTAACGACGATAATTATGAGGATAATAAGGACGATAACAACGATGATAATGACGATATTAACGACGATATTAACGACGATATTAACGACGATAATAAAGACAATAAAAAGAAGATAATGACAATAATAACGACGATATTAACGATAATATTTATGACGATAACAACGTAGATAATGACGATAATAACGACGACATTAATGACGATGATTATGACAAAATAACGACGATATTAACGACGATAATTATGAGGATGATAAGGACGATAACAACGATGATAATGACGATAATAACGACGACATTAACGACGATGATTATGACAAAATAACGACGATATTAACGACGATAATTATGAGGATAATAAGGACGATAACAACGATGATAATGACGATATTAACGACGATATTAACGACGATAATAACGACGATATTAACGACGATAATGAAGACAATAAAAAGAAGATAATGACAATAATAACGACGATATTAAAGATAATATTTATGACGATAACAACGAAGATAATGACGATAATAACGACGACATTAGTGACGATGATTATGACAAAATAACGACGATATTAACGACGATAATTATGAGGATGATAAGGACGATAACAACGATGATAATGACGATAATAACGACGACATTAGTGACGATGATTATGACAAAATAACGACGATATTAACGACGATAATTATGAGGATGATAAGGACGATAACAACGAAGATAATGACGATAATAACGACGACATTAACGACGATGATTATAACAAAATAACGACGATATTAACGACGATAATTATGAGGATAATAAGGACGATAACAACGATGATAATGACGATTTTAACGACGATATTAACGACGATAATAACGACGATATTAACGACGATAATAAAGACAATAAAAAGAAGATAATGACAATAATAACGACGATATTAACGATAATATTTATGACGATAACAACGTAGATAATGACGATAATAACGACGACATTAACGACGATGATTATGACAAAATAACGACGATATTAACGACGATAATTATGAGGATGATAAGGACGATAACAACGTTGATAATGACGATAATAACGACGACATTAACGACGATGATTGTGACAAAATAACGACGATATTAACGACGATAATTATGAGGATAATAAGGTCGATAACAACGATGATAATGACGATATTAACGACGATAATAACGACGATAATAACGACGTTAATAACGACGATAAAAAGAAGATAATGACAATAATAACGACGATATTATCGATGATATTTATGACGATAACAACGTAGATAATGACGATAATAACGACGACATTAACGACGATGATTATGACAAGATAACGACGATATTAACGACGATAATTATGAGGATAATAAGGACGATAACAACGATGATAATGACGATATTAACGACGATATTAACGACGATATTAACGACGATAATAAAGACAATAAAAAGAAGATAATGACAATAATAACGACGATATTAACGATAATATTTATGACGATAACAACGTAGATAATGACGATAATAACGACGACATTAATGACGATGATTATGACAAAATAACGACGATATTAACGACGATAATTATGAGGATGATAAGGACGATAACAACGATGATAATGACGATAATAACGACGACATTAACGACGATGATTGTGACAAAATAACGACGATATTAACGACGATAATTATGAGGATAATAAGGACGATAACAACGATGATAATGACGATATTAACGACGATATTAGCGACGATAATAACGACGATATTAACGACGATAATAACGACGATAAAAAGAAGATAATGACAATAATAACGACGATATTAACGATGATAATTATGACGAAAACAACGAAGATAATGACGATAATAACGACGACATTATCGTCAATGATTATGACAAAATAACGACGATATTAACGACGATAATTATGAGGATGATAAGGACGATAACAACGATGATAATGACGATAATAACGACGACATTAACGACGATGATTGTGACAAAATAACGACGATATTAACGACGATATTAACGACGATATTAACGACGATAAAAAGAAGATAATGACAATAATAACGACGATATTAACGATGATAATTATGACGAAAACAACGAAGATAATGACGATAATAACGACGACATTATCGTCAATGATTATGACAAAATAACGACGATATTAACGACGATAATTATGAGGATGATAAGGACGATAACAACGATTATAATGACGATAATAACGACGACATTAACGACGATGATTGTGACAAAATAACGACGATATTAACGACGATAATTATGAGGATGATAAGGACGATAACAAGGATGATAATGACGATATTAACGACGATATTAACGACGATAATAACGACGTTAATAACGACGATAAAAAGAAGATAATGACAATAATAACGACGATATTATCGATGATATTTATGACGATAACAACGATGATAATGACGATAATAACGACGACATTAACGACGATGATTATGACAAAATAACGACGATATTAACGACGATAATTATGAGGATGATAAGGACGATAACAACGATGATAATGACGATAATAACGACGACATTAACGACGATGATTGTGACAAAATAACGACGATATTAACGACGATAATTATGAGGATAATAAGGACGATAACAACGATGATAATGACGATATTAACGACGATAATAACGACGTTAATAACGACGATAAAAAGAAGATAATGACAATAATAACGACGATATTATCGATGATATTTATGACGATAACAACGTAGATAATGACGATAATAACGACGACATTAACGACGATGATTATGACAAAATAACGACGATATTAACGACGATAATTATGAGGATAATAAGGACGATAACAACGATGATAATGACGATATTAACGACGATATTAACGACGATATTAACGACGATAATAAAGACAATAAAAAGAAGATAATGACAATAATAACGACGATATTAACGATAATATTTATGACGATAACAACGTAGATAATGACGATAATAACGACGACATTAATGACGATGATTATGACAAAATAACGACGATATTAACGACGATAATTATGAGGATGATAAGGACGATAACAACGATGATAATGACGATAATAACGACGACATTAACGACGATGATTATGACAAAATAACGACGATATTAACGACGATAATTATGAGGATAATAAGGACGATAACAACGATGATAATGACGATATTAACGACGATATTAACGACGATAATAACGACGATATTAACGACGATAATGAAGACAATAAAAAGAAGATAATGACAATAATAACGACGATATTAAAGATAATATTTATGACGATAACAACGAAGATAATGACGATAATAACGACGACATTAGTGACGATGATTATGACAAAATAACGACGATATTAACGACGATAATTATGAGGATGATAAGGACGATAACAACGATGATAATGACGATAATAACGACGACATTAGTGACGATGATTATGACAAAATAACGACGATATTAACGACGATAATTATGAGGATGATAAGGACGATAACAACGATGATAATGACGATAATAACGACGACATTAACGACGATGATTATGACAAAATAACGACGATATTAACGACGATAATTATGAGGATAATAAGGACGATAACAACGATGATAATGACGATATTAACGACGATATTAACGACGATATTAACGACGATAATAACGACCTTAATAACGACGATATAAAGAAGATAATGACAATAATAACGACGATATTATCGATGATATTTATGACGATAACAACGATGATAATGACGATAATAACGACGACATTAACGACGATGATTATGACAAAATAACGACGATATTAACGACGATAATTATGAGGATGATAAGGACGATAACAATGATGATAATGACGATATTAACGACGATATTAACGACGATAATAACGACGTTAATAACGACGATAAAAAGAAGATAATGACAATGATAACGACGATATTATCGATGATATTTATGACGATAACAACGTAGATAATGACGATAATAACGACGACATTAACGACGATGATTATGACAAAATAACGACGATATTAACGACGATAATTATGAGGATGATAAGGACGATAACAACGATGATAATGACGATAATAACGACGACATTAACGACGATGATTGTGACAAAATAACGACGATAATTATGAGGATAATAAGGACGATAACAACGATGATAATGACGATATTAACGACGATAATAACGACGTTAATAACGACGATAAAAAGAAGATAATGACAATAATAACGACGATATTATCGATGATATTTATGACGATAACAACGTAGATAATGACGATAATAACGACGACATTAACGACGATGATTATGACAAAATAACGACGATATTAACGACGATAATTATGAGGATGATAAGGACGATAACAACGATGATAATGACGATATTAACGACGATATTAACGACGATATTAACGACGATATTAACGACGATAAAAAGAAGATAATGACAATAATAACGACGATATTAACGATGATAATTATGACGAAAACAACGAAGATAATGACGATAATAACGACGACATTATCGTCAATGATTATGACAAAATAACGACGATATTAACGACGATAATTATGAGGATGATAAGGACGATAACAACGATGATAATGACGATAATAACGACGACATTAACGACGATGATTGTGACAAAATAACGACGATATTAACGACGATAATTATGAGGATGATAAGGACGATAACAAGGATGATAATGACGATATTAACGACGATATTAACGACGATAATAACGACGTTAATAACGACGATAAAAAGAAGATAATGACAATAATAACGACGATATTATCGATGATATTTATGACGATAACAACGATGATAATGACGATAATAACGACGACATTAACGACGATGATTATGACAAAATAACGACGATATTAACGACGATAATTATGAGGATGATAAGGACGATAACAACGATGATAATGACGATAATAACGACGACATTAACGACGATGATTGTGACAAAATAACGACGATATTAACGACGATAATTATGAGGATAATAAGGACGATAACAACGATGATAATGACGATATTAACGACGATAATAACGACGTTAATAACGACGATAAAAAGAAGATAATGACAATAATAACGACGATATTATCGATGATATTTATGACGATAACAACGTAGATAATGACGATAATAACGACGACATTAACGACGATGATTATGACAAAATAACGACGATATTAACGACGATAATTATGAGGATAATAAGGACGATAACAACGATGATAATGACGATATTAACGACGATATTAACGACGATATTAACGACGATAATAAAGACAATAAAAAGAAGATAATGACAATAATAACGACGATATTAACGATAATATTTATGACGATAACAACGTAGATAATGACGATAATAACGACGACATTAATGACGATGATTATGACAAAATAACGACGATATTAACGACGATAATTATGAGGATGATAAGGACGATAACAACGATGATAATGACGATAATAACGACGACATTAACGACGATGATTATGACAAAATAACGACGATATTAACGACGATAATTATGAGGATAATAAGGACGATAACAACGATGATAATGACGATATTAACGACGATATTAACGACGATAATAACGACGATATTAACGACGATAATGAAGACAATAAAAAGAAGATAATGACAATAATAACGACGATATTAAAGATAATATTTATGACGATAACAACGAAGATAATGACGATAATAACGACGACATTAGTGACGATGATTATGACAAAATAACGACGATATTAACGACGATAATTATGAGGATGATAAGGACGATAACAACGATGATAATGACGATAATAACGACGACATTAGTGACGATGATTATGACAAAATAACGACGATATTAACGACGATAATTATGAGGATGATAAGGACGATAACAACGATGATAATGACGATAATAACGACGACATTAACGACGATGATTATAACAAAATAACGACGATATTAACGACGATAATTATGAGGATAATAAGGACGATAACAACGATGATAATGACGATTTTAACGACGATATTAACGACGATAATAACGACGATATTAACGACGATAATAAAGACAATAAAAAGAAGATAATGACAATAATAACGACGATATTAACGATAATATTTATGACGATAACAACGTAGATAATGACGATAATAACGACGACATTAACGACGATGATTATGACAAAATAACGACGATATTAACGACGATAATTATGAGGATGATAAGGACGATAACAACGTTGATAATGACGATAATAACGACGACATTAACGACGATGATTGTGACAAAATAACGACGATATTAACGACGATAATTATGAGGATAATAAGGTCGATAACAACGATGATAATGACGATATTAACGACGATAATAACGACGATAATAACGACGTTAATAACGACGATAAAAAGAAGATAATGACAATAATAACGACGATATTATCGATGATATTTATGACGATAACAACGTAGATAATGACGATAATAACGACGACATTAACGACGATGATTATGACAAAATAACGACGATATTAACGACGATAATTATGAGGATAATAAGGACGATAACAACGATGATAATGACGATATTAACGACGATATTAACGACGATATTAACGACGATAATAAAGACAATAAAAAGAAGATAATGACAATAATAACGACGATATTAACGATAATATTTATGACGATAACAACGTAGATAATGACGATAATAACGACGACATTAATGACGATGATTATGACAAAATAACGACGATATTAACGACGATAATTATGAGGATGATAAGGACGATAACAACGATGATAATGACGATAATAACGACGACATTAACGACGATGATTATGACAAAATAACGACGATATTAACGACGATAATTATGAGGATAATAAGGACGATAACAACGATGATAATGACGATATTAACGACGATATTAACGACGATAATAACGACGATATTAACGACGATAATGAAGACAATAAAAAGAAGATAATGACAATAATAACGACGATATTAAAGATAATATTTATGACGATAACAACGAAGATAATGACGATAATAACGACGACATTAGTGACGATGATTATGACAAAATAACGACGATATTAACGACGATAATTATGAGGATGATAAGGACGATAACAACGATGATAATGACGATAATAACGACGACATTAGTGACGATGATTATGACAAAATAACGACGATATTAACGACGATAATTATGAGGATGATAAGGACGATAACAACGATGATAATGACGATAATAACGACGACATTAACGACGATGATTATAACAAAATAACGACGATATTAACGACGATAATTATGAGGATAATAAGGACGATAACAACGATGATAATGACGATTTTAACGACGATATTAACGACGATAATAACGACGATATTAACGACGATAATAAAGACAATAAAAAGAAGATAATGACAATAATAACGACGATATTAACGATAATATTTATGACGATAACAACGTAGATAATGACGATAATAACGACGACATTAACGACGATGATTATGACAAAATAACGACGATATTAACGACGATAATTATGAGGATGATAAGGACGATAACAACGTTGATAATGACGATAATAACGACGACATTAACGACGATGATTGTGACAAAATAACGACGATATTAACGACGATAATTATGAGGATAATAAGGTCGATAACAACGATGATAATGACGATATTAACGACGATAATAACGACGATAATAACGACGTTAATAACGACGATAAAAAGAAGATAATGACAATAATAACGACGATATTATCGATGATATTTATGACGATAACAACGTAGATAATGACGATAATAACGACGACATTAACGACGATGATTATGACAAAATAACGACGATATTAACGACGATAATTATGAGGATAATAAGGACGATAACAACGATGATAATGACGATATTAACGACGATATTAACGACGATATTAGCGACGATAATAAAGACAATAAAAAGAAGATAATGACAATAATAACGACGATATTAACGATAATATTTATGACGATAACAACGTAGATAATGACGATAATAACGACGACATTAATGACGATGATTATGACAAAATAACGACGATATTAACGACGATAATTATGAGGATGATAAGGACGATAACAACGATGATAATGACGATAATAACGACGACATTAACGACGATGATTGTGACAAAATAACGACGATATTAACGACGATAATTATGAGGATAATAAGGACGATAACAACGATGATAATGACGATATTAACGACGATATTAGCGACGATAATAACGACGATATTAACGACGATAATAACGACGATAAAAAGAAGATAATGACAATAATAACGACGATATTAACGATGATAATTATGACGAAAACAACGAAGATAATGACGATAATAACGACGACATTATCGTCAATGATTATGACAAAATAACGACGATATTAACGACGATAATTATGAGGATGATAAGGACGATAACAACGATGATAATGACGATAATAACGACGTCATTAACGACGATGATTGTGACAAAACAACGACGATATTAACGACGATATTAACGACGATATTAACGACGATAAAAAGAAGATAATGACAATAATAACGACGATATTAACGATGATAATTATGACGAAAACAACGAAGATAATGACGATAATAACGACGACATTATCGTCAATGATTATGACAAAATAACGACGATATTAACGACGATAATTATGAGGATGATAAGGACGATAACAACGATGATAATGACGATAATAACGACGACATTAACGACGATGATTGTGACAAAATAACGACGATATTAACGACGATAATTATGAGGATGATAAGGACGATAACAAGGATGATAATGACGATATTAACGACGATATTAACGACGATAATAACGACGTTAATAACGACGATAAAAAGAAGATAATGACAATAATAACGACGATATTATCGATGATATTTATGACGATAACAACGATGATAATGACGATAATAACGACGACATTAACGACGATGATTATGACAAAATAACGACGATATTAACGACGATAATTATGAGGATGATAAGGACGATAACAACGATGATAATGACGATAATAACGACGACATTAACGACGATGATTGTGACAAAATAACGACGACATTAACGACGATGATTATGACAAAATAACGACGATATTAACGACGATAATTATGAGGATGATAAGGACGATAACAACGATGATAATGACGATATTAACGACGATATTAACGACGATATTAACGACGATATTAACGACGATAAAAAGAAGATAATGACAATAATAACGACGATATTAACGATGATAATTATGACGAAAACAACGAAGATAATGACGATAATAACGACGACATTATCGTCAATGATTATGACAAAATAACGACGATATTAACGACGATAATTATGAGGATGATAAGGACGATAACAACGATGATAATGACGATAATAACGACGACATTAACGACGATGATTGTGACAAAATAACGACGATATTAACGACGATAATTATGAGGATGATAAGGACGATAACAAGGATGATAATGACGATATTAACGACGATATTAACGACGATAATAACGACGTTAATAACGACGATAAAAAGAAGATAATGACAATAATAACGACGATATTATCGATGATATTTATGACGATAACAACGATGATAATGACGATAATAACGACGACATTAACGACGATGATTATGACAAAATAACGACGATATTAACGACGATAATTATGAGGATGATAAGGACGATAACAACGATGATAATGACGATAATAACGACGACATTAACGACGATGATTGTGACAAAATAACGACGATATTAACGACGATAATTATGAGGATAATAAGGACGATAACAACGATGATAATGACGATATTAACGACGATAATAACGACGTTAATAACTACGATAAAAAGAAGATAATGACAATAATAACGACGATATTATCGATGATATTTATGACGATAACAACGTAGATAATGACGATAATAACGACGACATTAACGACGATGATTATGACAAAATAACGACGATATTAACGACGATAATTATGAGGATAATAAGGACGATAACAACGATGATAATGACGATATTAACGACGATATTAACGACGATATTAACGACGATAATAAAGACAATAAAAAGAAGATAATGACAATAATAACGACGATATTAACGATAATATTTATGACGATAACAAAGTAGATAATGACGATAATAACGACGACATTAATGACGATGATTATGACAAAATAACGACGATATTAACGACGATAATTATGAGGATGATAAGGACGATAACAACGATGATAATGACGATAATAACGACGACATTAACGACGATGATTATGACAAAATAACGACGATATTAACGACGATAATTATGAGGATAATAAGGACGATAACAACGATGATAATGACGATATTAACGACGATATTAACGACGATAATAACGACGATATTAACGACGATAATGAAGACAATAAAAAGAAGATAATGACAATAATAACGACGATATTAAAGATAATATTTATGACGATAACAACGAAGATAATGACGATAATAACGACGACATTAGTGACGATGATTATGACAAAATAACGACGATATTAACGACGATAATTATGAGGATGATAAGGACGATAACAACGATGATAATGACGATAATAACGACGACATTAGTGACGATGATTATGACAAAATAACGACGATATTAACGACGATAATTATGAGGATGATAAGGACGATAACAACGATGATAATGACGATAATAACGACGACATTAACGACGATGATTATAACAAAATAACGACGATATTAACGACGATAATTATGAGGATAATAAGGACGATAACAACGATGATAATGACGATTTTAACGACGATATTAACGACGATAATAACGACGATATTAACGACGATAATAAAGACAATAAAAAGAAGATAATGACAATAATAACGACGATATTAACGATAATATTTATGACGATAACAACGTAGATAATGACGATAATAACGACGACATTAACGACGATGATTATGACAAAATAACGACGATATTAACGACGATAATTATGAGGATGATAAGGACGATAACAACGTTGATAATGACGATAATAACGACGACATTAACGACGATGATTGTGACAAAATAACGACGATATTAACGACGATAATTATGAGGATAATAAGGTCGATAACAACGATGATAATGACGATATTAACGACGATAATAACGACGATAATAACGACGTTAATAACGACGATAAAAAGAAGATAATGACAATAATAACGACGATATTATCGATGATATTTATGACGATAACAACGTAGATAATGACGATAATAACGACGACATTAACGACGATGATTATGACAAGATAACGACGATATTAACGACGATAATTATGAGGATAATAAGGACGATAACAACGATGATAATGACGATATTAACGACGATATTAACGACGATATTAACGACGATAATAAAGACAATAAAAAGAAGATAATGACAATAATAACGACGATATTAACGATAATATTTATGACGATAACAACGTAGATAATGACGATAATAACGACGACATTAATGACGATGATTATGACAAAATAACGACGATATTAACGACGATAATTATGAGGATGATAAGGACGATAACAACGATGATAATGACGATAATAACGACGACATTAACGACGATGATTGTGACAAAATAACGACGATATTAACGACGATAATTATGAGGATAATAAGGACGATAACAACGATGATAATGACGATATTAACGACGATATTAGCGACGATAATAACGACGATATTAACGACGATAATAACGACGATAAAAAGAAGATAATGACAATAATAACGACGATATTAACGATGATAATTATGACGAAAACAACGAAGATAATGACGATAATAACGACGACATTATCGTCAATGATTATGACAAAATAACGACGATATTAACGACGATAATTATGAGGATGATAAGGACGATAACAACGATGATAATGACGATAATAACGACGACATTTACGACGATGATTGTGACAAAATAACGACGATATTAACGACGATATTAACGACGATATTAACGACGATAAAAAGAAGATAATGACAATAATAACGACGATATTAACGATGATAATTATGACGAAAACAACGAAGATAATGACGATAATAACGACGACATTATCGTCAATGATTATGACAAAATAACGACGATATTAACGACGATAATTATGAGGATGATAAGGACGATAACAACGATTATAATGACGATAATAACGACGACATTAACGACGATGATTGTGACAAAATAACGACGATATTAACGACGATAATTATGAGGATGATAAGGACGATAACAAGGATGATAATGACGATATTAACGACGATATTAACGACGATAATAACGACGTTAATAACGACGATAAAAAGAAGATAATGACAATAATAACGACGATATTATCGATGATATTTATGACGATAACAACGATGATAATGACGATAATAACGACGACATTAACGACGATGATTATGACAAAATAACGACGATATTAACGACGATAATTATGAGGATGATAAGGACGATAACAACGATGATAATGACGATAATAACGACGACATTAACGACGATGATTGTGACAAAATAACGACGATATTAACGACGATAATTATGAGGATAATAAGGACGATAACAACGATGATAATGACGATATTAACGACGATAATAACGACGTTAATAACGACGATAAAAAGAAGATAATGACAATAATAACGACGATATTATCGATGATATTTATGACGATAACAACGTAGATAATGACGATAATAACGACGACATTAACGACGATGATTATGACAAAATAACGACGATATTAACGACGATAATTATGAGGATAATAAGGACGATAACAACGATGATAATGACGATATTAACGACGATATTAACGACGATATTAACGACGATAATAAAGACAATAAAAAGAAGATAATGACAATAATAACGACGATATTAACGATAATATTTATGACGATAACAACGTAGATAATGACGATAATAACGACGACATTAATGACGATGATTATGACAAAATAACGACGATATTAACGACGATAATTATGAGGATGATAAGGACGATAACAACGATGATAATGACGATAATAACGACGACATTAACGACGATGATTATGACAAAATAACGACGATATTAACGACGATAATTATGAGGATAATAAGGACGATAACAACGATGATAATGACGATATTAACGACGATATTAACGACGATAATAACGACGATATTAACGACGATAATGAAGACAATAAAAAGAAGATAATGACAATAATAACGACGATATTAAAGATAATATTTATGACGATAACAACGAAGATAATGACGATAATAACGACGACATTAGTGACGATGATTATGACAGAATAACGACGATATTAACGACGATAATTATGAGGATGATAAGGACGATAACAACGATGATAATGACGATAATAACGACGACATTAGTGACGATGATTATGACAAAATAACGACGATATTAACGACGATAATTATGAGGATGATAAAAACGATAACAACGATGATAATGACGATAATAACGACGACATTAACGACGATGATTATGACAAAATAACGACGATATTAACGACGATAATTATGAGGATAATAAGGACGATAACAACGATGATAATGACGATTTTAACGACGATATTAACGACGATAATAACGACGATATTAACGACGATAATAAAGACAATAAAAAGAAGATAATGACAATAATAACGACGATATTAACGATAATATTTATGACGATAACAACGTAGATAATGACGATAATAACGACGACATTAACGACGATGATTATGACAAAATAACGACGATATTAACGACGATAATTATGAGGATGATAAGGACGATAACAACGATGATAATGACGATAATAACGACGACATTAACGTCGATGATTGTGACAAAATAACGACCATATTAACGACGATAATTATGAGGATAATAAGGACGATAACAACGATGATAATGACGATATTAACGACGATAATAACGACGATAATAACGACGTTAATAACGACGATAAAAAGAAGATAATGACAATAATAACGACGATATTATCGATGATATTTATGACGATAACAACGTAGATAATGACGATAATAACGACGACATTAACGACGATGATTATGACAAAATAACGACGATATTAACGACGATAATTATGAGGATAATAAGGAGGATATCAACGATGATAATGACGATATTAACGACGATATTAACGACGATATTAACGACGATATTAACGACGATAATAAAGACAATAAAAAGAAGATAATGACAATAATAACGACGATATTAACGATAATATTTATGACGATAACAACGTAGATAATGACGATAATAACGACGACATTAATGACGATGATTATGACAAAATAACGACGATATTAACGACGATAATTATGAGGATGATAAGGACGATAACAACGATGATAATGACGATAATAACGACGACATTAACGACGATGATTGTGACAAAATAACGACGATATTAACGACGATAATTATGAGGATGATAAGGACGATAACAAGGATGATAATGACGATATTAACGACGATATTAACGACGATAATAACGACGTTAATAACGACGATAAAAAGAAGATAATGACAATAATAACGACGATATTATCGATGATATTTATGACGATAACAACGTAGATAATGACGATAATAACGACGACATTAACGACGATGATTATGACAAAATAACGACGATATTAACGACGATAATTATGAGGATGATAAGGACGATAACAAGGATGATAATGACGATATTAACGACGACATTAACGACGATAATTGTGACAAAATAACGACGATATTAACGACGATAATTATGAGGAACATAGGGACGATAACAACGATGATAATAACGATATTAACGACGATAATAACGACGATATTAACGACGATAAAAAGAAGATAATGACAATAATAACGACGATATTATCGATGATATTTATGACGATAACAACGTAGATAATGACGATAATAACGACGACATTAACGACGATGATTATGACAAAATAACGACGATATTAACGACGATAATTATGAGGATAATAAGGACGATAACAACGATGATAATGACGATAATAACGACGATATTAACGACGATAATAACGACGATATTAACGACGATAATAAAGACAATAAAAAGAAGATAATGACAATAATAACGACGATATTATCGATGATATTTATGACAATAACAACGTAGATAATGACGATAATAACGACGACATTAATGACGATGATTATGACAAAATAACGACGATATTAACGACGATAATTATGAGGATGATAAGGACGATAACAACGATGATAATGACGATAATAACGACGACATTAACGACGATGATTGTGACAAAATAACGACGATATTAACGACGATAATTATGAGGATAATAAGGACGATAACAACGATGATAATGACGATATTAACGACGATAATAACGACGTTAATAACGACGATAAAAAGAAGATAATGACAATAATAACGACGATATGATCGATGATATTTATGACGATAACAACGTAGATAATGACGATAATAACGACGACATTAACGACGATGATTATGACAAAATAACGACGATATTAACGACGATAATTATGAGGATGATAAGGACGATAACAACGATGATAATGACGATATTAACGACGATATTAACGACGATATTAACGACGATATTAACGACGATAAAAAGAAGATAATGACAATAATAACGACGATATTAACGATGATAATTATGACGAAAACAACGAAGATAATGACGATAATAACGACGACATTATCGTCAATGATTATGACAAAATAACGACGATATTAACGACGATAATTATGAGGATGATAAGGACGATAACAACGATGATAATGACGATAATAACGACGACATTAACGACGATGATTGTGACAAAATAACGACGATATTAACGACGATAATTATGAGGATGATAAGGACGATAACAAGGATGATAATGACGATATTAACGACGATATTAACGACGATAATAACGACGTTAATAACGACGATAAAAAGAAGATAATGACAATAATAACGACGATATTATCGATGATATTTATGACGATAACAACGATGATAATGACGATAATAACGACGACATTAACGACGATGATTATGACAAAATAACGACGATATTAACGACGATAATTATGAGGATGATAAAGACGATAACAACGATGATAATGACGATATTAACGACGATAATAACGACGATAACAACGATGATAATGACGATATTAACGACGATAATAACGACGATAACAACGATGATAATGACGAAATAACGACGATAATAACGACGATAATTATGAGGAAAATAACGACGATAACAACGATGACAATGACGATAATAACGACGATATTAACGACGATAATTATGCGGATAATAACGACGATAACAACGACGATATTAACGACGATAATAAAGACAATAAAAAGAAGATAATGACAATAATAACGACGATATTATCGATGATATTTATGACAATAACAACGTAGATAATGACGATAATAACGACGACATTAACGACGATGATTATGACAAAATAACGACGATATTAACGACGATAATTATGAGGATGATAAGGACGATAACAATGATGATAATGACGATATTAACGACGATATTAACGACGATAATAACGACGTTAATAACGACGATAAAAAGAAGATAATGACAATAATAACGACGATATTATCGATGATATTTATGACGATAACAACGTAGATAATGACGATAATAACGACGACATTAACGACGATGATTATGACAAAATAACGACGATATTAACGACGATAATTATGAGGATGATAAGGACGATAACAACGATGATAATGACGATAATAACGACGACATTAACGACGATGATTGTGACAAAATAACGACGATATTAACGACGATAATTATGAGGATAATAAGGACGATAACAACGATGATAATGACGATATTAACGACGATAATAACGACGATAAAAAGAAGATAATGACAATAATAACGACGATATTATCGATGATATTTATGACGATAACAACGTAGATAATGACGATAATAACGACGACATTAACGACGATGATTATGACAAAATAACGACGATATTAACGACGATAATTATGAGGATAATAAGGACGATAACAACGATGATAATGACGATAATAACGACGATATTAACGACGATAATAACGACGATATTAACGACGATAATAAAGACAATAAAAAGAAGATAATGACAATAATAACGACGATATTATCGATGATATTTATGACAATAACAACGTAGATAATGACGATAATAACGACGACATTAATGACGATGATTATGACAAAATAACGACGATATTAACGACGATAATTATGAGGATGATAAGGACGATAACAACGATGATAATGACGATAATAACGACGACATTAACGACGATGATTGTGACAAAATAACGACGATATTAACGACGATAATTATGAGGATAATAAGGACGATAACAACGATGATAATGACGATATTAACGACGATAATAACGACGTTAATAACGACGATAAAAAGAAGATAATGACAATAATAACGACGATATTATCGATGATATTTATGACGATAACAACGTAGATAATGACGATAATAACGACGACATTAACGACGATGATTATGACAAAATAACGACGATATTAACGACGATAATTATGAGGATGATAAGGACGATAACAATGATGATAATGACGATATTAACGACGATATTAACGACGATAATAACGACGTTAATAACGACGATAAAAAGAAGATAATGACAATAATAACGACGATATTATCGATGATATTTATGACGATAACAACGTAGATAATGACGATAATAACGACGACATTAACGACGATGATTATGACAAAATAACGACGATATTAACGACGATAATTATGAGGATGATAAGGACGATAACAAGGATGATAATGACGATATTAACGACGACATTAACGACGATAATTGTGACAAAATAACGACGATATTAACGACGATAATTATGAGGATAATAAGGACGATAACAACGATGATAATAACGATATTAACGACGATAATAACGACGATATTAACGACGATAAAAAGAAGATAATGACAATAATAACGACGATATTATCGATGATATTTATGACGATAACAACGTAGATAATGACGATAATAACGACGACATTAACGACGATGATTATGACAAAATAACGACGATATTAACGACGATAATTATGAGGATAATAAGGACGATAACAACGATGATAATGACGATAATAACGACGATATTAACGACGATAATAACGACGATATTAACGACGATAATAAAGACAATAAAAAGAAGATAATGACAATAATAACGACGATATTATCGATGATATTTATGACAATAACAACGTAGATAATGACGATAATATCGACGACATTAATGACGATGATTATGACAAAATAACGACGATATTAACGACGATAATTATGAGGATGATAAGGACGATAACAACGATGATAATGACGATAATAACGACGACATTAACGACGATGATTGTGACAAAATAACGACGATATTAACGACGATAATTATGAGGATAATAAGGACGATAACAACGATGATAATGACGATATTAACGACGATAATAACGACGTTAATAACGACGATAAAAAGAAGATAATGACAATAATAACGACGATATTATCGATGATATTTATGACGATAACAACGTAGATAATGACGATAATAACGACGACATTAACGACGATGATTATGACAAAATAACGACGATATTAACGACGATAATTATGAGGATAATAAGGACGATAACAACGATGATAATGACGATAATAACGACGATATTAACGACGATAATAACGACGATATTAACGACGATAATAAAGACAATAAAAAGAAGATAATGACAATAATAACGACGATATTATCGATGATATTTATGACAATAACAACGTAGATAATGACGATAATAACGACGACATTAATGACGATGATTATGACAAAATAACGACGATATTAACGACGATAATTATGAGGATGATAAGGACGATAACAACGATGATAATGACGATAATAACGACGACATTAACGACGATGATTGTGACAAAATAACGACGATATTAACGACGATAATTATGAGGATAATAAGGACGATAACAACGATGATAATGACGATATTAACGACGATAATAACGACGTTAATAACGACGATAAAAAGAAGATAATGACAATAATAACGACGATATTATCGATGATATTTATGACGATAACAACGTAGATAATGACGATAATAACGACGACATTAACGACGATGATTATGACAAAATAACGACGATATTAACGACGATAATTATGAGGATGATAAGGACGATAACAACGATGATAATGACGATATTAACGACGATAATAACGACGATAACAACGATGATAATGACGATATTAACGACGATAATAACGACGATAACAACGATGATAATGACGAAATAACGACGATAATAACGACGATAATTATGAGGAAAATAACGACGATAACAACGATGACAATGACGATAATAACGACGATATTAACACCGATAATTATGCGGATAATAACGACGATAACAACGACGATATTAACGACGATAATAAAGACAATAAAAAGAAGATAATGACAATAATAACGACGATATTATCGATGATATTTATGACAATAACAACGTAGATAATGACGATAATAACGACGACATTAACGACGATGATTATGACAAAATAACGACGATATTAACGACGATAATTATGAGGATGATAAGGACGATAACAATGATGATAATGACGATATTAACGACGATATTAACGACGATAATAACGACGTTAATAACGACGATAAAAAGAAGATAATGACAATAATAACGACGATATTATCGATGATATTTATGACGATAAC